>ONZH01016975.1:0-75861 GCA_900303285.1 Rhinella marina | reverse complement strand
TTTTCTCTAGACTGAGGCTAGTGTATCGCACACCTCACAATTGTTCACCGGACTGTAGTTATATAATTGAGTGAAAAAAAAACGTATTCTCTAGACTGCGGCTAGTGTATCGCCCACCACACAATTGTTCACGGACCTGTAGTTTATATAATTGGAGTAAAAAAAACGTATTCTCTAGACTGCGGCTAGTGGACCGCACACCTCACAATTGTTCACTGGACTGTAGTTTTTTATAATTGAGTGAAAAAAATTATTCTCTAGACTGTGGCTAGTGTATCACACACCTCACAATTGTTCACTGGACTGTAGTTTATATAATTGAGTAAAAAAACGTATTCTCTAGACTGCGGCTAGTGTATCGCACACCTCACAATTATTCATTGGACTGTAGTTTATATAATTGAGTGAAAAAAATTATTCTCTAGATGCGGCTAGTGTATCGCAAACCTCACAATTGTTCACTGGACTGTAGTTTATATAATTGAGTGAAAAAAATCGTATTCTCTAGACTGCGGCTAGTGTATCGCACACCTCACAATTGTTCACTGGACTGTAGTTTATATAATTGAGTGAAAAAAAACGTATTCTCTAGACTGCGGCTAGTGTATCGCACACCTCACAATTGTTCACTGGACTGTAGTTTATATAATTGAGTGAAAAAAACGTATTCTCTAGACTGCGGCTAGTGTATCGCACACCTCACAATTGTTCACTGGACTGTAGTTTAATATAATTGAGTGAAAAAAACGTATTCTCTAGACTGTGGCTAGTGTATCGCACACCTCACAATTGTTCATGGACTAGTAGTTTATATAATGAGTGAAAAAACGTATTCTCTAGACTGCGGCTAGTGTATCGCACACCTGTTCCATATGTTCACACAACTGAGTGAGTTTATATAAGTGTCTAGACTGCGGCAGTGTATCACACCTCACAATTGTTCACTGGACTGTATATAATTGAGTGAAAAAAAATATTCTCTAAACTGCGGCTAGTGTATCACACACCTGTCACAAAACTGGAAGTAATTAATATAATGAGTGAAAAAAATTACTAGACTGCGGCAAGTGTATCGCACACCTCACAATTGTTCACTGGACTGTAGTTTATATAATTGAGTGAAAAAAACGTATTCTCTAGACTGCGGCTAGTGTATCGCACACCTCACAATTGTTCACTGGACTGTAGTTTATATAATTGAGTGAAAAAAACGTTTCTCTCTAGACTGCGGCTAGTGTATCGCACACCTCACATGTTCACTGGACTGTAGTTTATATGATTGAGTTGAAAAAAACGTATTTTCTCTAGACTGTGGCTTAGTGTATCGCCAATCTCACAATTGTTCACTGGATGTAGTTTATATAATTGAGTGAAAAAAATTATTCTCTAGCTGTGGCTAGTGTATCGCACACCTCACAATTGTCACTGGACTGTAGTTTATATAATTGAGTGAAAAAAACGTATTCTCTAGACTGCGGCTAGTGTATCGCACACCTCACAATTGTTCACTGGACTGTAGTTTTATATAAATTGAGTGAAAAAAACGTATTCTCTAGACTGTGGCTAGTGTATCACACACCTCACAATTGTTCACTGGACTGTAGTTTATATAATTGAGTGAAAAAAAATTATTCTCTAGACTGCTGCTAGTGTATCGCACACCTCACAATTGTTCACTGACTGTAGTTTATATAATGAGTGAAAAAAACGTATTCTCTAGACTGCGGCTAGTGTATCGCACACCTCACAATTGTTCACTGACTGTAGTTTATATAATGAGTGAAAAAAATTATTCTCTAGACTGCGGCTAGTGTATCGCACACCTCACAATTGTTCACTGACTGTTAGTTTATATAACTGCAGTGACAAAACGTATTTCCCTAGGACTGCACTACAGATCCCAGCAAGCCAAGGTACAGCAGCAGCAAAAATGAGTACTTAGAGGACTTTGGGCAATTTCATTGGGGTCTGTATGGACCATGTGCTGTCCCCTTTCTGCCACTAGTTGCTGTGCACAGTGTGCAGCCAAGATGGCGGTAGCTGCACTACAAGTCCCCAGCCCAGCAGCCGAGAGGAGGACAAAAAAAAAAATGTTGTTGTAGTCCTTAGAAGGAGCGTTGGTTTCTTGTGGATTGATTCCTGCCTAACCAGATTCTAATTTCACGCCCTAACAGTGTGCAGCCAAGATGGCGGTAGCTGCACTACAAGTCCCAGCCAGCAGCCAGGAGGAGAACAAAAAAAAAAACATGCTTGTAGCCCTTAGAAGGGCTGTTGGATTCTTTGTGGGTGATTCCTGCCTAACCAACAACTAAATTCAGGCCCTAACACTCTCCCTGACAGACAGCAGCTCTATCCCTAATCTCATGCAGATGGCGTATGAAGCGAGCAGCTCGGGACCAGATTCTTATATTCCCAGGTCATCTGATCTGGCCAGCCAATCCCTGTTATCGACTTGTAGAGGCCCCACGTGATGCTTGGAGGTACCAAAGACTCTCCTGCATGTTGATTGGCTTAAAAAAGGCGGCTAACATGCAGGAAGAGGCAGTTGCCATTTCCTCGAGGATCGCGATTTGCTCGTCCGAGTAGCGAGCATATGCGAATACCCTAATGTTCGAACGAGCACCAAGCTCGGACGAGCATGTTCGCTCATCTCTAAAAATGATCCATGTTCCCGAAAAAAATGACAGCTGTTCTGGCTCTATTGACCTATATTCCCTCTAAGCTGCATGGTCATGTGTCCACAAAGTTTCCATGAGGACTGGCTCCGGTTCTCTGCAGGCCCGCTCACCATTGCTGCCTCAGACTTCATATAATGGTGTGTGCATGTTCTGAATTCAAGGGAAGATCATCCCGGCAATGCACACAATTTTCATTGCGTGCATTGCTGTGGTGGGCAGCACACATGCCATAGTGCCCACAGAGCTCTTAACTTAGCTAAAGTCAGGACATTCCTCTGCGGTGCTCAAAGCTGCACCGCTTCCTTCCTCTTAAAGAAGAAGTAGAAGGAAGCGGCAGTGCCTTCTTAGAGACAAAAGTGACATGGTACTGTCCAAATCCCATGCACTGAACAGGTTAGAACTGAGTGGATAAAAGTCTTCTCTCTGACCTCTAACCCACTAACTCTAACACCTAAACCCTAAACAAAACCCCTAAACACTAACCCCATAGTCATAACATCTAAACCCTCACCATAACCCCTAACCTAAAGGAAGTGCTTAACATGCATAGCCTGGAGCATTGTGACCATTAGTGACGTTATCATCCTTTTTCCCATTCCATTCCACTCTGGCTTCTATTCAAATGTGACTGTGCCCAGCCGCCGTCCAACTCCAGTTCTTACCCTCCAAGAATATCTATCGGGAAATCTTGTCAATCAACAAAGAAGCACTTCCAGTGATAGTGGATGAAGTGGATCCCCAAAGTGGAGTTTGAGGTCTCCAAAGGCCAAGCAATTGTAAATTCTGATGTGGTTCACAGTGTTTTTATATTATAAACATATAGCATACATAAATATACAGTATAACCCCAGTGCATGAGTTATATTGTATACTGTAGGGCACGGTGCAGGGGTTATACTGTATATTGTACAGCATAGTTTAGCTTACACAACACTGTACTTTATAATCAATACACCATGCCATACAATATACAGTATCACCCCTTCATCATGCTATACAGTATGCATTATAATCCATACACCATTCCATACAATATACAGTATAACCCCTACATGTGCAGAGTCGGAGCGTGGTTTTGCGTGATCTGGGGCGGGGGTCAGAGTGGCATGAATTACAGGTCGATGACATGGTAATTTATGGGGACCCGCAATGGGTAGCAGTGGAAAAAAACATCTTTTATTAGTACTGAATGGTCGTAGTCTAAAATTAGTCAATTTCATCTACGATTTTTGTGTGTCGTTGCAGAGAGAAATTCACCCTCCCACCCCTGCAGCTGATTTTTTTCAATCCCCCGTTTGCCTGCAGAGTGGGAGGGGGCGTGGCCTGGCAGAGTTGGGGTGTGGATTATCAAGATGCTTCGAACGGTTGTAGTCTGAAATTAGTCTATTTTCATCTAAAATTTTGTGCGTCATTACAGAGAGAAATTCACCCTCCCACCCCTGCAGCTGACAGAAGTTTATTTTTCCCTTCATTCTTTCAATCCCTGTTGGCCTGCGGAGTGGGAGGGGGATGACTGACAGAGTTGGATGGGTGTGGCTTAGCAAAGCGCTTCGCATAGCGTGACTTAATCTATTTCATTTAATGTTTCTGTGTGTCGTTGCAGAATGGCTGCAGAGTGGAGGGGGCGTGTCTGACAGAGTTGGAGGGCGTGACTTAGCAAGACGATTCGAACAGTTGTAGTCTATAATTAGTCTATTTTATCGTAAAATTTTGTGTGTCGTTGCAAGAGAGAAATTCACCTCCCCACCCTTGCAGCAAACAGAAGTTTTATTTTTACCCTTTATTTTTTCAATCCCCGTTTGGGCTGCGGAGTGGGAGTGGGCGTTAACCTGACAGAGTCGGGGGGCGTGGATTAGCAAGACGCTTCACATGGGTGTATTTAATCTATTTCATTTAAGTTTCTGTGTGTCGTTGCAGAAAGAAGTCAACCTCCCACCCATCCCTGCAGCTGACAGAAGTTGATTTTACCTTTATTTTTTCAATCCCTGTTGGCTGCGGAGTGGGGGAGGGGCGTGGCCTTACAGAGTTGGGGCGTGGCTTAGCAAAGCGCTTCGCATAGGTGCATTTAATCTATTTCATTTTAATGTTTCTGTGTGTCATTGCAGAATGGCTGCGGAGTGAGAGGGGGCGTGGCCTGACAGAGACGGGGCGTGGCTTAGCAAAAGGCTTCGAACGGTTGTAGTCTATAAATTAGTCTATTTCATCTAAAAATTTTTGTGTGTCGTTGCAGAGAGAAATTCACCCTCCCCACCCCTGCAGCAAACAGAAGTTTATTTTTACCTTCATTTTTTTCAATTCCCATTGGCTGCGGAGTGGGAGGGGGCGTGACCTGACAGAGTCGGGGGCGTGGATTAGCAAGACGCTTCGCATGGGTGTATTTAATCTATTTCATTTAATGTTTTTGTGTGTGTTGTTGCAGAAAGAAAGTCAACCTCCCACCCATCCCTGCAGCTGACAGAAGTAGATTTTTACCTTTATTTTTTCAATCTCTGTTGGCTGCGGAGTAAAAGGAGTGTGGCCTGATGGAGTCGGGGGTTTGTGGCTTAGTGAGACCTGGGGCGGGGGTTTTAAGTACTTCTTTTAGGGTGGCCTGAATTAAAGGTCAATACCATGTTTATTTATGAGCCCACGCAATAGACAGCAGTGGAGGAAATCATCTTTTATTACTACTGAACTGTAGTAATAGAAAAAAACATAAGTTATATTTATGGTAACCGGAATACCTTTAACAGTGTCAGTGAATAGAAATGGATGAGATCCTCAGCTGCTGATAATTACCTGGTTGTTATGGAAACCTGCCCTCCCTGTGTGTGCCTTTGCAGAGAATGGCAGTTGGAGTTTAAAACCAAAGTTCCCAGTTGTAATGTTGGCTAATGGAGATCATATTTTGGGAATATCTCAGGAACGGTATGTCCTAGAGAGATGAGACCTGGTCTAAAACCTTCCCGGACACCTGATGTACCTGTGTGCCGAATTTGGTGAAAAGTGGTCCAGTAGTTTGGTCGCGCATAGAGAACAGACAGACAGACAGACAGACAGACAGACAGAAACTCATTTTTATATTATTAAGAGATATTGTATGGTATAGAGTATTGATTATACTGTACATCATGGTATAAGGGTTTTACTGTATATTGTATGATATATTGATTATACTGTATAGCATGGTTTAGGGGTTTTACTGTACCGTATATTGTATGGTGTATTGATTATACTGTACAGCATGGTGTAAGGGTTTTAATGTATATTGCACGGTATGGTATACTGATTATACTGTACAGCATGGTGTAGGGGTTATACTATACATTGTATGGCATATTGATTATTCTGTACAGCATGGTGTAGGGGTTATACATGTATATTGTAAGGCATATTGATTATACTGTACAACATGGTGTACGGGTTTTACTGTATATTGCACAGTATGGTATATTGATTATACTGTACAGCATGGTGTAGGGGTTATACTGTATATTGCACGGTATGGTATATTGATTATACTGTACAGTATGGTGCAAGAGTTATACTGTATATTGCACTGTATGGTATATTAATTATACTGTACAGCATGTAGGAGTGTAGGTGTAGGAGTTGAATGATGACTGATGTGACAATTATTTTATGTTGGGTTTTCACATTGCCCACCTTTGATGGAGCTTTGCCCAGCTCTAAGCTGACCACACTCAGGAGCTGCCAAGTTTTAGAGGAAACATTGCTACTCCCTTTAATATGCCTTTTTACAATATAGCAGTGATCACAAAGAATACCCCAGACCCCAATACCAGTGGTCTCTGGACAAGCGATCCATGTGACATCTATAAATAAATGTTTATAAAAAGCATGCATGATCTCAGGTCTTCTTACTGCTTTGTGCTGTGGGACGGTTCATAATCACACATAATAATCCCCCTTTCTATTATTCCTTGCTGCACTCACTGGTAGGGGAGTAAATCCTGTGGTGATGAAGCAGTAACATAACGGAATACCTCAGTGCAGGGGTGCAACTACCATTGAAAAGGGTTTAGGCAGAAACCCTTTTGTCTTGTGTTGGGGGGCCTGGTTTGATCCTTGCTAAGGAGCCCTAACTTCTGTATGTACGCCAATGCCTGATTGTATGAGCGTCATCGTAAAATAAGGTGCAGCCTTCAGCAGTGTACAGGGATAACATAGATGTAAAACATTGGTCTATGATAAATTCCCCCCAAAAAGGTATAAAGGTGGTTCAATGTTTCTAAGTAAAAAATCTGTCATAAAACCAAAATGTTTGGATAACAACATAAAATACAGTAAATGATGTTCATCTGTTATGGACCAAAGCAGAAGCATGTGTCTGTCTGATAATACCCTAATGTCTGTAAGCAAAAATTCCCACCTTATAACTTTAGGTGAGATATAGGATTTGTTGAAAATTCAGGTCATTTCCAGTTACTATCTAGCTCAATGAAAAGACATTAACAGAGTATTCTGGAATATTCAGACCATAAACATCTAGCGAGCATACGGTAGGTAGTATTTTAAAAATATTTAGTAACATTTTCCATTTAAACTCACATATAATAAACACTATATATTTTGAAAACTACTAAATAAAATAACTACTTTTTCAAACTACATAACATTTTTCCAACTCATCACAAAACAGTACAAAGTGCACTCGAGAAATACAAGTGCGGTCAGTAAGCTGCTCAGAATTAATAGGCCCCTAGTGGATTTTATCCATTCTAGGAATTCTCAAGAAATATAATGTATCAATAAGATTCTTTCTATAGTGCAATTAAACTCCTGGAAAAAAAAGAGAGAAAAACATAAAAAGGTTCTACCATTTCAAAAAGGTTTATTGGTTAGTGGTTACTGTAAATGTGTTTTTTGTAAAGTTCAAAAGCTGGAAATACAAATAGATGTAACTTACAACAGCTATATAGTGAAACTTCAAATGATTTACTAAAGGTAAATAGGGGAGTCAAAATACACTGGAAAAGATGATTATTCAAATGCAAAATTATTACATTGTTTACTACTCTAACTAGTACCAGACAATGCCAAAATAGCTCTAAAGGCAGAAGTGCACTTCTGGTCTTTATTAGAGAAGAGCGAATCCAAACTGCAAAGTACCCAGACCCGAACCCAGACTTTTTCACTAAAGTTCGGGTTCGGCTGTTCGAGGTAATGATTTATTATTTTCCATCAGATGAGGCGACACTCGTTGCATAACTCGTATTCGCAGATCAATATTATAACGGGAATTAACTAGATCTCAGCTCTTTATGTTATTCTCACTCTATACTTATCAATAAAGTATGCAACGCTCATATCCTTTAGTGAACTATGAATAGTGTACATAGCGTATAAATTGACTCATCACAGCGTCTATATCGTTTCTTCTCATTGATCGTTTATCATCTCTACGATAGCTAATGAGAGTGTGAGCCGCATAACACGAATTACACTTAGCGGTGCACATTAAATGACCGTCAGATACAGGCATAGAGAGCGTAGTACAAGATGTCTCCATGAGAATCGAGAGTAAACTACACTCTCTAGCTCTCGACTCTAATAGTGCACTCATGCGTATCTGGCTTAGACCACTATTAGGAAAAGTAACAGATTTAACGATGAGATCTACCGTTTCTGCACTTGCCTAACTAACATCTCTGCTCATCCCAGGTAGCGCTCTGCGCTACTCTGTCTGTTTATCATATCCTATAGTGAATGTTGTGCTCCGCCGAAGACTTCACATCGTCCAAAGTGTGCGTCTGGTGTAAGACATCGCATGTAGATGACGCATGCGAGACTGCTCATCTCTACCGTATATCGTCTCTGATATATGACCAGAATGCACAGCGTGGCTGCTCTCACATTAGTCTTATCGTACTAATATTATATCTGTAATCTTTCTTACTAGTATAACATCGTCAGATAAGACTGATCCATCAGATCAGCTCGCATCGATTGATAACAATTATATCTAGACTACGCTCATGATCGACTGTCGAGAGAACATATGATACTCTCCATCTGACTTTAAATAGCTCCTCAGAGTATTTATGGATCGCTTTACTCTGTACCTGCTACGTCTGTATACTGCTCACCCGCTCCGTCCCTCATATGGTCTGAAGTGCGGGCCACTCGAGCGGTCTCTATGACAGACATCACATAGACTCGCTCTCGCGCTGCTGCTATCTGACACTCGTCCGGTCGTAGAGGCTCGGTCTACGTGCTAATCTGCGATGCCTACTGAGCCGTAGATGCTCATCTGTGACGCGTATGATCTTAGGCTAGCCCACCAGACGACAATTGCTCTATCAGATGGTTGCCTACGCGCATTGAGTAGACCCTGCGTCGCTCACGCTCATACTACACGATGCATAACCTAATATCGTCACTTATCAGATGTACTCTATAACAGTCTCTGTACCTAGTCTCATTATCGATGTACTCTTTATCCATAACGTATATCGCCTGACTCCTCATGCAGTGTACACTGTAATGAACTCGCATCAGCTTCAGTCAGTGCTGTCACTTACTCTCTTACTGTTGCTGACGCTTTCAACAACTCTTTAATACTCTCGCCGCATCCACAGTGTGACCATATGCCTATACTTAATGTTTCACATCCGACTGTATCATCCCTCTCCATGTCGCGCACATATGACTCAGGCGTCTCGCTCTTGCCTTAGCCACGACACGAACGCACTCAACTCACTGTATGTATAGTGCCACTGTCGTCACGACTCTTGCTAATATGATGTTATATGAGCTCTATCGCTCTACTCTCTGTCGTATCTAGACGAGCTAAGCCTCGCCATATCTTTCTAGGTGTCTCATGATTCGAGACGCTCACTCTCTCATACGCTCTACGCTGACCTCTAGACCTCTCGGTATATACACTATGGTTCGTCTGGAAATCATCATTAGTATCGCTCTTCGCGATCTTATATCTACCTGCTGTACGTCATAGTGTATCTGTATCTCTCATTCTGTATTGTATCAGACTCTTGACCAACGCCTTGCGCTCAATCGACTACTGGTCTGATATGCAAATTCGCCTTAACCCGTATATATCCCGCCTGTCATGTTGACCTAATCAGTGCCTCGACACCAACGCACAATGACAATAGATAGCAATCCGACATATATTCTCATCATTACATTGACATCTGTAGTTATATAATAGATAGACTAACTCTTTCCTCTTCTAGGTCTCTATCTCCTCTCGCTCATACTTCTCTCTGCTCTCGTGACGAGCTTCTTGCCTAGGTAATCATGAATGCTCCGCGATCCAGCCAACGCGGCTTCATTCGTGACTGCAGTCCTGGAATTCGGTTATTGTGTTTGTGCTGGATATCTTATAAGTGAATTTGCAAACGAAGCTAGAATATAGTCTCTCATCTGTTTCGAAGGTCAGTACGTCGATGCTGTCATCTCCCTCTCCTGGTATTATGGCAGGTGCACTTACGCTGCCGCAGCTACCCCGCTAGTCTCTAGACTCTGATTCTGATACTTTATCATGGACTCTAGATAGAAGACGTACCGGTGGTTAATAGGGCTGAACCTGTTAGCTTGAGCATCATCCAGCGCATTAGTCTTGTACTTCTGAGCCTTTGCTATATCTAGCTCGCTCTTGCCATTTGAGTCCTCCCCGACACATCTGACTCTTCAATAGTACTGTATTAGATCAGACGCCCCATGACAACCACACGGCCCTCGGCATAGCAGCGCCTTGTCTCCGTACTGTCTACTAAATGCTCGGCCCGGCTCTATGAGATATGACATTATTATCCATCCGTTCCGAGATTCGCGCCAGGGCCCCACGGCAGTACAGCTTCTCCGCTATCTACGTCCATGTCTCGTCACGGAGCGCTGATACTCCTAATATCCGATCGATGCAGTAGGATGACGTCCCACGTACCCCGACACTAGCTCTGCGCTCTCAGAGCCTTACATGCAGGTGTGCTCTATCACTCTCGCATGCACAGTACTCTCCGTTCTCGCCCTCACGCTAACTTGAATCATCCCTCAATACGCTCGCTACCCTCCGATCTCAATGTATACAAGATGTTCCATAGTACAATACCATCCTATCAGTCGCTCGGCAGTTTTCCTACTCGCTCAGAGTGTAGACGGAATTACACATGTGTGTAAATTCCACTTATCACACCCGAGAACTCTTTCATTTTGCTACGACTATCGCCGATAGATGACATATCTCGGTTTTAGTACTCCCGTCACTAGTCGTAGATATGCCCTTTATATAATAGCGCTGATCACGTAATATACCTTCCCTTACAATCTGGTCACTGATCTTGGTTAATCTCCTCATAAAATGGTCTAGAACATTCCTTACACTCGGTTAGCTCCAATGCTTCTGAAGCCTCATAATTGACTTGATATACAGCGTACGCCTGATCCTAATCGTGAGCTTCGAATTTCGTTCCTCATCATAACTTAGGCCTGGGTCTTGGCAGCAGCGCTCGTGCGACTGTCGCAGTGCAGCGCTGCAAACTTAAGCATACTCCATCCCATCTACTTTGTAATGAGTAAATCGCGAAGCTATGAGAGACTATCGACCACCTAGCCCTGATGCGCATACTTGCAGTTCTTCATATCCGAGCAAAATATAAAGCTTACAGGTCCTCGAAGAGAGCTACTATTGCATATAACCACAGGTGGCAGTGTTTTATAATCTATCGTCTTCTTGTACCACCCTCAGGCTCTTGGACAGCATCATGGATGTCTAACTCGGCAATCATGGAGTCTTAGACTCTGTGACAAGATCACTGCATCTCCCATTACGCATCGACAGACACTGCTCCTGAGGTAGGAAGAAAACTAGTCTTAATCCAACTAATGAGAACCCGCTGTAGTTATTATCGACGGCCTGTTGTACTGATATAGCTGATAACTAAACTGCACTACAGTGTGTGCTATATTTCTTATGGTATCTAGCCTGACGCAGCGCTAGATCTTATGCTAGAGCATACTGTGGGATCAACAGTAACTAGCCTTTAACTCCGGTCGATATTATATAGAACATTTAACCTTTAGCTACCCGTGGTACACTCGACACTTCATTACATTACACAGACCATCCTAGCCCCGGCGGATGCTCATAAATAATTAATACACTATTCAGATACACTCGGTGGATGTAAGTATAGCGCCATATGATTAGATATACCAGTTATGTTGGTTCCCCTACAGTAGTTCCTCTCTAACGCAGAGCTTACACATCAGACTCTCTCCTAATTGCGCTCGACAATTCATGCAGATCCTCGTCTCGATATTATTCGCTCATGAACCATTATTCGCATATGCACACATTTATCACAGCTTGATCCGAGTTAGAGTAAAGTTCATGCCTCCATCACATTCTAACTCGTTATCCACCACTGAGCTTGGCGAGATCAGTCCGTCAATGCGAACTCAGCTATGTGCGACCGCTTATCCTATAAAAAAATATATAAATCTCTACAACAGTTACGCCAAAACATAGTTGCTGATTTGTTGACAGTATCTCTATTCTAAATTCTGACTCATAATAAAGAACGCAAACCTACACATCCTCTCTCATTGAATTCATTAATCACTGGAATTCTATATGTTACACAGTCATTAAATGTGACCATTAGTAAGTCACCCGAAAGTATTATCAGTTCATGGGCGTCCAATATTTAGGACTGCAATCACTCTGAACTATCACTCATCCTCGCCAAATAAGCCATCAGACGACCTCGCCCCTCCCCACATCCAGACCGTATAAGTCAGGCTACAGTTCTGATCGTGTGTGTATATCAATATAGTAGTTGGCACCTAAGGGAAAATCTAAGCAACACTCATAAAACATGAGTTCTTTCTTATTGTCAGCGTAACGATATATCGAATCCCTGCGTGGCTTCAATTTGTTGCTTATACATAAACAATTAAATATGATCAGACTATCACTTTGGATTATGAGCGTATCCGGTGGTGAGAATCCTAATCGTAACAACTGGCTCGACAAAAAATATCACATGATCTACCCCATCAATAATCGGTGTGTTTAAAGAAATATAGACTTGATAATCCAAGTCGGAACATTCCACTGCGCAAAAGCCAGCTTCGCTCTCCATTTATGGATACTGATCTGACTTAACTCTCACCCGCATTCCATCGCCCTCAATATGCGCTTACCATGAGGTATCTATAAAAGCGTCACCTCAAGTCAAAGCCCAAATCTTTGTACTCCCAAAATTGCCAATAATAATTGCACACGCTTGTCCCGCAAAAAAAAAAGCACTACAGCACACTGCGTTTCAGGTGCAAGCAAAATTTTTTTAGAATACTGTTTCTACCATGACTGAAAATTCCATGTTTTAGGAAATCCAGATGTCGCTCCTTCCCTTCTGAGCCTGGTGGGAATCCCCAAATAACAGTTTACACCACAATTGATGTGCCTACTGTATTCAGGAGAAAAATGGGT
The DNA here is from genome assembly GCA_900303285.1 of Rhinella marina. Lineage (NCBI taxonomy): Eukaryota > Metazoa > Chordata > Amphibia > Anura > Bufonidae > Rhinella > Rhinella marina. The sequence goes on along the minus strand of ONZH01016975.1, from coordinate 62,724 downwards.
TAGCAAATTGTGATGATTTCTTTGTTATTCTTTTGTGCAAAAAGAAAGTTGGGCCTAACGCACCATTTTCTTGTAAAATACCGATTATTTCTAGAAGTACTATAGCTGGGAGCATGCTTACACAGCTCTCACACGTGAACGTAATAGCGGCCGATACATATATTCCTAAATTTCTTCTTTTCACAGCAATATTATAAATTCTATGAAAACACTCCTCTGGTCCTGGCGCTTGTCCGGCTCTCATGCTGCCTGAGCCATGGTCATGTCAGGGCAGTACCGACATTCCTTCTTAATATCCCTGAACTCCTAGATATCAATATAGCTACCTGGGATCCGGGTTCTAAGTATTACGATACAATATATATCCATCTGCTTAGTCGATCTAGTTCTGTCGAGGTTATGCTTCCACTGTAGGTTGTGTGGTAAGTGCTTATCACGTCGTCCTTAGGCGATTGAAGTTCTCTCTGGCAATTAAATATTTTCGCAAGCTAATGAGATCCGCGCCACCAACAATTAGATTGAACGCAAAGGTATGGTTTTGCACACAGCAACATTTGTGCCGCCTCTTCCAAAATCTCAATATTTCTAATATGGCTAGAACTTCACACCTGGTTGTTACCCTGTCCTGTGCTGCCTGCATACGTCTGCCTCTACCTTGTATGCACCCGTAGCCTATGCACGCGAACTGCCTCGAATGCATCAGTACGTTAGCGCTGATATCTGCATCGAGTAGACTCGAAGTATTTGTAGGATTTGCGAAGCATGCTCTTGTTATACTGCGCACGTCTTACTGTTCTGATAACCCTCTGATATCTTTGAAGACGGGAAAAACATGGATTCGATAGTTAAAATGCGGAAAATTGAAAAAATCTCGACCAGGCATCTTAATAATTTTCAATGCTATATTGCTTTAATTCTTGTGGGGCGCAATACGTTAGAAAGGGTAACAAACGAGATTTTCTTAAAACAGGTTTGTGAAAATTAAGGCTTTGTATTCTTAGTTGTCATCTGTTGACACAGTTACTCAGAACTCTTGCGTGTTACCTCTGTCAGGTTATGATCGAGTCCCCTGGTCCGGTGTCAGTAATTACACATTTGATCGTCGGCCCGACAAAGTGTCCCAGTCGTTCTCACATGCGGATTCGCGATCCCAGTCGCGTAGGGTATCTTCGAATTTCATCAGCCCAGACGTTAGTGCCTCTGTGCCTCTCCTAAAATTACTTCGCATCTTAACTCTATGCGGCCATAGTTGGCTTCGATTCCCCTCTGAATAATTAACCTCATTTTCATTCATGTGCACCTTTCTCTAAGCACTTCGATCTCTCCTTACTTTCTGACCGTAGCCTTGTTCACGCCTTCCATAAAGGACTTCAGAATCTGAACTGGCTCCTTTAAAAAACTTTTATTTTGAAATTTTCTTGAAAACTCTTTCAAAAACATTGCTTCTCACGGATTCTAAACGGTGGTGTTGTCTCTAACCATTGTTGAGATTGCCATACTGAAAATAAATAAATAATCTCATTATCTCTCCTTGAACGGTACTCCATATTATATTGCATAGCCAACTACATCAAAACGGTTTATAGCACACGGCCATACTGGGCGACAACGCAGTAGTCATTGTTTTAAGCAATACATGTATCCGAGATCCATCATTTTATCGTTTGTCGGAGGAGCGCAGTACTCACTAGAATTGACACATATCCTGCATGCTTATAATTATTGGGCAGCTCATTTGTGATTCAAAGGGTTTTTTGAACAACACGGTGATCTGTCCTTGAAGTCTCTGTTGATCCAGAATAACAGGAGGTGCAGTTAAGAAGCTCCATATCGTACCGTTCTTACCGATCACTACTGATCATCCTTTTGCTCATCAGTATACTGTGCTATATCTGCCCATATCCCATAGCCGCACACGTCCATATTCGCTGCCTTCGACATCACGTCTACCTTATCTTCCGTCGGACACCTTTGATATTCATTTGTAGCAGAGCCCACAACGTCATTTCTGCTTACCTACTACAAACGGCGATTATGCTGCTCTCCATCTTAACATACACTTATATACGCGGAGGACATAGATAATAGTACGTCCACCCTTTTCAGCCATATTCAGACTTCGAATTTACCATCTAACATTGAGTCAACCAATCTGTACCCCACCGCTGTGCATGAGCGCGGATCTATACGCCAAACCTCGAAGCTCTTTCGCGAAAACCGAAGGGATAGTTCGCTCTGCTCAGATACGGACGCACTGTCGTGTCACTAATGATGCTAACGCAATGTGCTCTAAACACAAGTTCCAACACATGCATGCATAACCATCCAGTCTCTGACTCCATCAATATAACGGCGAGTAGGCGTATGCCCGTTTAGTCCTGTAATCTCTCCAGCACGATGATTGCAGGTGTAGTCCAAAAGCGCCTCCAATCATAGCACAGTCATGATACCTGCAAGAGATAATCCCTGCGCATATAGCGCTACAGCTGCGCAGATGTGAAACACGGTGAGTCTGGCTATTAGCAATACCACACTTCGGGCACTCATCATCTGCGCATCGCGATCTGTTGATACCTCGAATAACGACTTACTCTCGCAAGTGACTTGCGCACTCTTATATAAGTACTAATATAGCCGACTTCCTATTTCCCCTCGCACACTATTGTTTATATATACTCTTACTATCCTATGTACAGTCATCTCCTTCCATTCTATCTAGGGGGTCGGGCGCTTATGAGTTGGTATGAGCTTAAAGATATCTCATCGACACCATCACAGAGATCGCTCTTCAGCCTCTGTCATGCCCACGGATGAACTTAGTGCCTATGACGTTCATGACACATCTGGTGCTTTCTCTCGAGACAAGAGTCCCAAACACTATGACACGGTAGTTCTTTTTCATCGCTCACCCTATACCATGACTATCGTCTATCTTGTGTATTGAGCTATACTTCCCACACTGATACTCCTCCCTACTGTATAGAATCATTCGTCTATACATGCAACTATTTGAGTCGATTGATTCGTGTCCACTGACGCGTACATATCTGAATTGGATTGGCTCGCGCTCATGTTTGTTTTCTGTAGTAGTAATTATCGTGTATCACTAGCATAGCCAATCTGAGATCGGTTTCATGGCGCCGTCGTCTCTGGTGTATTATCTGACGAGGATCGTATGGGAATATGCGTCTACAGCAAGTCGAAGATCGCAACATGCTAACCCTCTCTTGTCTGTAGTTAGATACCACTGACACTCTAGAACAGACGACAGAGACGGAGAATTCCATTTGGACAACGCCTGCTATTTACTTTAATTTCTCCGCTCCTTAATTCTTCATAATTCCAGCAACTTCAAATTAGCGTTATTTGCGTAAATAAGAATAACCTTTAGTTTTTCTACGTAGCGATAATCTGTATCAAATTCTATGTCAGTAAGTAGTGGGGGGAACAGAAGAAATGGAGGCTTTGAATTACACCTGCTACCACAACTTATAGCCTGATCTCAATCTGATCATTATGTACCTTGTCTCAACTACGGACCTAGTTCACTGCCCATACAACAAGGTTCATCAGAAGTAGTCTATCTACTGAGCAAAATAATGTAAACACAATCGTGACATAAACATACATGAAACAAAAAAACACAAAATGATAATTTACACATATAAAGTTAACTAGTGTAAAAAATCGATATGAAAAATGAAAAATATATATACACAACACCACAAACAAAAAAAACACAAATTACACCACCTAAAAAACACAAAAAGAAAACAAAATAAAACATAACAGAAAATAAAAATAAAACTAGAGAGTAAAAATAGAAAGAAATAAAATATATAAAACAGCGTGGAATACAAAACAAACATAATATAAATAAATTCACTTGCATAATCATAAAATCTCATAAGTTACTCAAGGATATATAATTAGTTTCAGTGGAAACATTGTGGGGAAAATTGGAATGAATAAGGATACTTTCAAATGACAGAATCCGGTGCCTTCCATTTACTTATTTAGCATAAGCGTCCCTCTTTCCTCTTGTTATACCTATACGTTCATCTGACGCCTCGTATTGCCTAGGAGTCACTGCCGTTAGCTTACTCGGATGAACTCTGAAGATACTGTAGAGGACGAGACGCTCATCAGGGGTATAGTTGTCACAGGCGACCCTGCCGCTCTGCGTTATATGCACAGATCGTAGGTGCCGCCACTAGCATCTCAATCCATACGTACACAAGAAGCTAGCACCTCATACGTCCAGCGCCCATGACAGTTTCAGGGAGGTTCTGGCCGATACATTGCTTGTGTTATTTTTGGCTGACATTGCCAACAGCCTCATCCTCTAATGTTATTTCCTCGTTGGCACCCGATCCAACTCCTAGATCACTGTTATAGTCCTCACCCTCCCTGACACTTTTATTAAACTGTAATATATCATTGTGGGCTTCATAGCCCATCTAGATTCCCTGCTCTGTATTTGCCCCAAGTGCCACTGTCACTACCACTGCCACTACCTCTACCAAAGTGACTACAGGTGCCAATACTAGCACCAACACATTTATGCATGGGGTCCCCTGCCTCCCCCTAAACCTCCTCCTCATGACAATCCAGCAATGACTGTTCTGACAGAATTCGTGAAGAAAGAAACTCTCTTGAGTACCTTCCATATTGCGTTGTGGGGTTTTGTTGCCTCTTCTTAGGAAAAAATAAGTTACACCACTAGGAGGAGGCAGTGAAGACAGAGAAAATGCAACTGAAATTGAAAGGTTTTGTAGGGGACTCCTGTCCTCCATGTTATCGTGCTGTGACTGACAGGAGAAATGACTCATTCGGTCCACATTCACAATCTCTCAATAATAAGGTGTCTTTCAGAAGCTTGGGACAACTGTGGCCTACTACGAGTTATGGGTTTTTCATTTTGCACTCTTCTATTTTAAATGCATTTTATGAGGCATCGAAATGAAAAGACACGGGGTTCCTATAAAGAAAATTCACAGGTTTGGTGCACAGATTATTAAACAGTACTAGCAAAATTGGAGATGTTTTCTTTACTTTAAATAAAAAGGTGCAACTAAATGTCCCTCTGCTTATACAAAAACACTGATTACTGGTAATGACAATTTATTTTGGGAATAAAGCAGTGTTTGTAGTGAAAAATACTCTATGGACAGAATTCTGTCTTCAAAAAGATTTTGAAGACATTGAAAATTATAGGAAAGTGGAGCAGACAGAGTAACTTTTCTAGACAAAAGTGTTAGGTTTAAAGATACAACACATTTTTCAAATAAAATATGCCTTTTCATAAATGTGACATAAAGTACGTCAACACAAATTCAAGCAAAAATTACTTCAAATATTTCCCTGATGATAAATTCCACCTTATATGTTTAATATTAATAATACCGGTTCAACACTTACATTTTGTACTAAAATGTCTATGAAACACACAGTCTGATTCAGTAATATGTCCACTAACACAAATATAACAATGCAATATGTGCTGCAAATTGTCAGGAGGTGTAATATCAATGGTTTAACCATTAAATTATTATACTAAATAAGTCTATGAAAAATATGATCTGCTGCAATAATGTGTCAGTTAGCAAGGATAGAAAAATGCTATGTTTTTTGCAAATTGTCTTTCAACTAGGCATGTACTATATCTGGTTTAACAATTAAATTGTTGTACTAAAAATGTATTTGCGGCCATGTTTTGCTGATAAGTGAAATACTTCAGGCTCAGACACTCTTTAAAGAGAGACTCTTAATTGAAACTAAAGTTAGATTTCAAAGGAAAGTTAATAATATGATTTTCTTAAATATAATAAGTAGCATATACATATAGTGATATTATGTCCCTCTTTTGCCCTCATCTATATGCAAAGGATAAAGGACATAATACACAAATACATCAACATCAACTAGAGTACATCCAGAATGAAGGTACTTACATTACCGATTGAGTTAACATCATCTGACAGCAATGCATCAGCTGGGAAACCCCATCTGTTATCAATACTGACCCCAGCGTGGTCAATTCCCATATTTGCAATAAATCAGAATACCAAAACAACCTTGAAAATATATTCACACAACTAATAACTCCCTTCCACAAACAATTCTAAACAAATCTTCAATGTCCTATGGCTCTAACAGAATCAAAATGTTTAATATGAACTGATATAAAATATAGTTCAAATGTTCAGAAACTACATCTTCACACTTTAGTCCACTAACAGAAATTTAACAATGCAGGGTTTCCAGAAATCTGAATGCATTGAATATCACATTAAAAATTACATTACTGGCATACAATTTTTTTTTATAACGCAATGCAATTGATAACACAGATATAATGCACTGAAAAAGTGCCATGTCTACAGCAGAATGCTAATGAGATGCTGTGTCTGCAATATGTTCCTTGAAATGCAGAGAGTCCACAATGTCCCTGCATTTTTCACTGACTGCATTGACAGTATAATGCAGGGACAGTTTCTCTGAGAAATGATAGCACCTAGGTATCCTCCATGAAGGCTGAGTTCTTGCCATCAGTTGACTAAAGGCAGTGGAATCCACTAAGTGCTATAGCAGCAACTGCAATGGATTTCTGGGTGTGTATTGTTGCTTCTTTCCCACACTTTTATGGATGACTGATGATGGAGTGGAGAAGGAATAGCAGTCTGGGTAGCAGTGGCTGATAATGTTGGTTGTGATGATGAAAACAACAATCAAATACTACTTGTGGATATGGTTAGGCAATTCATGTGCTGAAGGAGAGCCATATGAGGGTATTTATCAAACAGAAATATGCCTAAATTAGGCATACTTCTTTCGCAGATTCTAGCGCAAGGTCCTTTGTGCCACAATCTGTGACTTCTCCCTGCTCACGCCAGGTCTAAAAAAAGGGGGATGGTGTGGAAGGGGATGGGCTAGAAGACCCATCTCATTTACCATTTTCTATGCCTGTTTTAGGCATAGAAAATTGTCTAAATGTAAGACAGCTAGCATGCTGTCTTACATTTAGAAGTGGTGGAGGATCCGCCGAAGTTATGTAGAGGCTGGCACCTCTTCATAACTCCGGCGGATCCATGGCCAGGTATAGGGGTTATTAAGACCAGCATTTAAAAATAATTCTTAATAAATATGCCACATAGTCTCTACATTTATGCCTAAATAGCATTGTCTTATGACAGTGAGAGATACCAGTACTTAGTCACCACCAGCAACTCAAGCTTGCTGAATGTCAGCTTACAAAATTAACAGCAGCAGTGTCCCCTGCTCCTGAGATGATCACAGTAGAAGCAGATCTGCCTCTGGCAGGTTTTTAATGTTTTTCTCTCTATTTGTTTTGTCTCCAGCATCTCCTGGTTGGGATGTTATATAGTGTACAGATGTAGCAGCGCTTGCGCTCATACAGAATTCGCGTGCACGCATAGTGATATCGCATTTCTTTCAACAGCAAATCGCGAGTTCAGAAGGATCGGAGTAATGTATTCTAACCACCAGATGGAGCATGAAACTGTGCTATTATACTATAGTAATCAAGCACTAATATGTTGTTCAGGATGGCGAGCGGTAAACCCCCCTCCCACAACACTCCCCGCCCATCCGCCCGCACTGTATTTGGAGCTGGACCCCAACTCCGCCACGCCCCCACAATTTACCAGGATGGCCGAGCAGGCAATAGATTGTCAGCTGTAACATACAGCTGACAATCTACTTTAACGGCCGACATCGGTGCAGGCAGTGATGTCGGACGTTTAACCCTTTCCATGCCAAGGTCTGTAGGGACCGCAGCATGAAAAGGGTTAACAGGAAGGCAGAGCCCTCCTTCCCCCATCGGGCGCTGCGGTGCTGTGGCAGCATCCCGATGGTGTGGCCAGAACAGAGGAAGGGAGCTCCCTCCCATCGGGACGCTGCTCTGTTGTGGCAGTGTCCTGATGGTTACCATGGCAACCGGACGCCTTCACAGGCATCCGGCTTGCCATGGTACAGTATAGCAAGCCAGTATTTGGAGCCCCGCTCCTCCCTGCCCACACAGTATTTGGAGCGGGATCCCCGCTCCTCCACGCCCCCACAATTTACCAGGAACTGTAACTGTAACGGCCGACGTCGGTGCAGGCAGTGATGTTGGCCGTTTAACCCCTTCCATTACGCGGTCCGTAGGGAACGCAGCATGGAAGGGGTTAACATGGAAGAAGCTCCCTCCTTCCCCCATCGGGCACTGCGGTGCTGTGGCAGCGTCCAGATGGTGTGGCCAGAACAGAGGGAGAGAGCTTCCTCCCATCGGGACGCTGCTCTGCTGTAGCTAAAGGCAGGATCCTGATCAGGCTTAGTGTAAAGGAAAAATACACTGCAGCACTGCAGTACATAAAATAAAAATAAAATAAAAATGTGTCAAAAAAGCCATTTTTGTCACCTTACATCACAAAAAGTGTAGTAGAAAGAGATCAAAAAGACATATGCTCCCCCAAAATAGTACCAATCTAACCATCACCTCATCCCGCAAAAAATTAGCCCCTACCTGAGACAATCGCACAAAAAATAAAAAAAACTACAGCTCTCAGACTATGGAGACACTAAAACATGATTTTTTTTGTTTGTTTCAAAACTGATTATTGTGTAAAACTTTAATAAATAAAAAAATTACACATGTTAGGTATCGCCACGTCCGTAACAACCTGCTCTACAAAAATCTCATAACACCTAAGCCCTCAGATGAACACAGTAAAAAAAATAAAATAAAAACGGTATAAAAAAGCCATTTTTGGTCACCTTACATCACAAAAAGTGTAATACAAAGCGATCAAAAAGGCTTATGCCCCCCCAAAATAGTACCAATCTAACCGTCACCTCATCCCGCAAAAAATTAGCCCCTACCTGAGACAATCGCCAAAAAAAATTAAAAAACTACAGCTCTCAGACTATGGAGACACTAAAACATGATTTTTTTTGTTTGTTTCAAAACTGATATTATTGTGTAAAGCTTTATTAAATAAAAAAGTACACATGTTAGGTATCGCCACGTCCATAACAACCTGCTGTTGTTACTGAATACAGTATGTATAGAGGCTGCAGTACAAATACGGCACCAACCCCCACATGCTCCATTTATTGCTCTTTTACAAAGAGACTAGTGAATGCTTAGTTTACTGTAGCTGAAGTGTAGCAGAACACCAACTGTGTAACCCGAAACCAGCAGAACAAAAGATCTTTACAAAGAATGTGGCATTGCATAATGAGTACAGTAGCATGTAAAGAGAGCTCTCTCCCTCTGTTCTGGCCACACCATCGGGACGCTGCCACAGCACCGCGGCGCCCGATAGGGGAAGGAGGGAGCTTCCTCCCTGTTAACCCCTTCCATTCTGCGGTCCCTACGGACCACGGCATGGAAGGAGTTAAACGGCCAACATCACTGCCTGCACTGATGTCGGCCGTTATAGTAGAATGTCAGCTGTATGTTACAGCTGACAATCTATTGCCTGCTCGGCCATCCTGGTAAATTGTGAGGGCGTGGAGGAGCGGAGGTCCCGCTCCAAATACTGTGTGGGCGGGGAGGGGTGGGTTTACCGCTCGCCATCCTGAAAAACAAAGCAGCGCTTGATTACTATAGTATAATAGCGCAGTTTCATGCGCCATCTAGTGGTTAGAATATCACGTTACACCCGATCCTTCTGAACTCGCGATTCGCTGCTAACGAAATGCGAAAACAGTGATCTGTACCGCTGCTACATCTGTATATGACTTATTCACCGAGTATTCATTGACTGACACCTATAGTCCGTTATGATTGGCTGAGGCTGCCTGCAAGACATTATGGGCCAAGCTGCTTCCCAAGGTCTATATGTGATTGTGCTTCAGCTTGAATGCAAATCTTGCAAATGAGCCTCTAGGAGAAACAGGGGCATTGTCTTTATATATAGAGGTTCAGCTCTCTTTGCAATTGCTGTGCACTCTGCATTTTGATTGTCAGGGCCAGGCAGTGTGAATGTGATCAACCCTGGCCTTGTCAATCAGTAGGGTTTTTAAAGATAGTGCCTGATCCACAGTGTAATGGAGGTTAGGAAAGGGTAAAAAAAAAACATGATTTTGTGTTGTCATGAGTTATCTATATTAGGTGTCTATAATTTGGCCAGCCAATGATTGTGATATACAGTAGTTTCTAGCTTGTCAAGGGTTTATGATCCTGCCTTTAATGATAAGGAAATAACTGCAGAAAAGTGTTCTGTACAGAACAGGAAGTGGAACCCATTAAATGGTTAAGTGGCCAGTGCGAAAATTGTAAGATTAAAAAAAAATAGACATTGAGATAGAACAACAAAAAAATCTTCAAAAATATGCCTAACATAAAAATGTGACTTAAAGTGGTAATTTTCTGACAAATTTCCTTTAAATCATCTCTTAAATGGTTTTCCTGCTACAGTCATTTATGGCACATCCGTGTCCATGCAGCCCTACCTTTTGGCAAAACGGGGGGCATTTTCCAGCCAGGAGAGTTCTATAGGGGTTCCATAGTCAAACAAGCTAATTTGTGGTCCTGTTTGTTACTGTCACAGACCATCTAGCTCCATCACACACATTACTGCACATTACAGCTGTATGCTTTAAACTATAAATTCACAAAGATTATGTTATAGCTTTTGATTAGAAGGCAGATTTCACAATTGATAGGTGTATGGATCAAGTAAGATTAATTGAAGAAAAAAAAAGCTTCATAGAAGTGCCTTGAGAATTTTATGTGAGTATAATAGCTTCTTGTTTCCCAACAGTATATGAATTTGGTTTGCCTCATTACACAGAAACGCTGTATGCATAAAATACAAAATCATTGTAGCTTCCCCACTTCTCCTTCCGCCCCAGGCAGGATATGGAGCATCCATTGCTTTGTTGTTTATAGCTTGAGATCAAGAATCACACTGATAATTGCTATGCTTGCTTTACATCAAATTATGTGACAAAAACTGCAGTCTCAAGTTTTTTTTCCTTTTCTTGTAGTTACAGTAAGAAGCTCCATTCCTATTAATATTTCAGAAGCACTAATTTTATTTCTCTTTTAAGTAACACTCAAGAAAAAATGCTGGTGGCTCTTCAGTGAAACTTTATCTAGCACACATTACCAGAGCAAAATGCAGAGTCAAATATTGAAGCCATTCCAACCAGCAAACTGGTAAATGAATGATTACATTTTTCATTTGAGGTTGAACTGTAAGTTTAGTATTTAAAAATGTTAAATGAGTATTATATTAAAACCAAACAGCCACTAGATAGAGGATAACTGCTAGAAAGGGACTCCTGGTGGTCACTAGATCTGGGGTCTAATGTTCCCTATTTCCTTCAGCTGCATGACTGTAGCAAGGAGAAGTTAACTGGGGTAGCAATTGAGCACATGTGCTGCTTCTCCAATCACTCTCTATAGCAGTGAACATGAGAATCCATAGCTATCTTCAATCACTCAGTAATTGGTTAAGTGCATGTCAGGTATTTCTGGGGTGTGAAAAGTAAGTGGAGAGCAGTGAGATTGAATCAGCGATAGAAAAGCAGTTGTACTGGGTCAGTGAAGGTGATTAAAGTTTCTCTTTCTTTTTTTAAACAGTTTGTGGCCTGATTAAAAACAAATCTTCTTGAAAACCCTATAACCTATTTATGACCTCCAACATAACTGCATGTAATATCAGTAGTGTGCAAGAAGTGTTTGTAGCTAGACCACAAGATGATTCTTATTAATATACTTTAGATGCCAGCTGTGTAACATATCTGACACCTGTCCACAATGAGTGGACTCATGCAAACTGTCTATTAAGCCAGTGAAACTCCCATAAACTGTAATAGAATACTATTGCAGTGTATGGAATAAGCATACAGAGGATTGCATGTTTAAAATATAGAAAAAATATTAAAAAATATTTATTAGAAATATAAAATATAACTATATTAAAAATTCACATCAGCCCCTTTCACAATTTTACATATAAAAGTAAACAATACAAAAAAACCTTGTGTCCAAAAACATTAGAACTCTTCAAAAAAAATTGTGCATGGTGAAAACTGTCTGAAAAGAGATCAAAAAGTCAAGGTGCAAAATATTTTTCAAAGGTTTTTGTTTATTTTTGAAAGTAGCAAAACATAATAAAAACTATATAAATTTAAAATCATTGTAGTCATTCTGACCCACAGAATAACCACAGCAGAATGGTTGGTATACAGTGATATTGCTATGGTTAAGCAAATAGTGACATTAAAAAAATACAGTTTGTTCGACAAAGTGGAGCCCTCACCAGCTATGCAAACAGTCATGGCTCTTGGAAAGCAAGGAGCAAAAATTGAAAATGATCTAATGAAATGATTGGTTGGGTCCTAAAAGGGTTAAACTGTCAGACCCTGGTGATGAAGCATTCTACAGTTGTTATAAAGGCTTTATCTTTATAAGGCAAATTTTAAAGGGAATGTGACAATGACCTGCTATTTAACTCACTTTTTACGTTTAACATATTTTTAAAGAATTTTTGATGATACCATTTTTCATTTTCCATGTATTCCATATATTTAAACAAAAAAGATAAAATACTGCAGTTTTTGCAACTGTCTAATAATTAGCACCACTTTTTAGTTTATACAGATTACTTTACTGCACTTAACTCTTTCCAATCCTGCCTATAATTATATCACCTCTGTGTATAGATGAGACAGGATCCTTCATTCACAATAGGTGATTGTCAAATCTTATCTATTCTTTCCTTGTACAATGACCTCTGCACAGGTCATAGAGCATGCTTAAAAAACTCTCCCATAGAAGTCAATTACATCCCCTCCTGTCCATTGTGTCTATGGCCTATGGGGCTGCCGTAAAGCAATTCATTTAATGCTTTCTAAATGCTCAGGCAAGATGGCAGCCCCCATAATCATGTTCAGAAAATAGAAGAACATTTATTAAATAGATTTAAGATTTTTAAATAGTTTGGCATGAACTATAACCAATTACTTGGAATCACAATACAGTGAACATGTTGTCACTAATCGGCAAATTTCAGGGGATCATAGACTAGTATAAAAAGGGTTTTTGGCAAATTCAATATTGATGGCTTATCATCAGGATAGGACTTCTATAACAGATAGACAGGGGTTTAACTCATGGTATCCTGCCTATCAGCTGTTTTAAGAGTCCACAGGGCACTTGTGAGTGCCATGGCCTCCTGGCAGTGTATCAAGCACAGGACCATAAATTGTACAGTCACTATGCTTGGTATCGCAGCACTGTCCCATTCAAATGAATATCGATCAGATATTGATTAACTATGCTAAGGATCACCCCTCAAATAGATTAACAAAAAAACATATGTTAAAACTGTTTCTTAATATGGCAGACATATGTCAGTATACAATCTGTAATGCATCTGTCCTGATATATTTTTGTAAAGGGGGTCAATGAAACACACACATATATATACAGTGCCTTGCCAAAGTATTCGGCCCCCTGGAACTTTTCAACCTTTTGCCACATTTCAGGCTTCAAACAAAAAGATATAACATTTTAAATTTTTGGTGAAGAATCAACAACAAGTGGGTCACAATTGTGAAGTGGAACAAAATTTATTGGATCATTTAAACTTTTTTTGTAATAATAAAAATGAAAAGTTGGGCGTGCAATATTATTCGGCCCATTTACTTTCAGTTCAAAAAACTCACTCCAGAAGTTCATTGAGGATCTCTGAATGATCCAATGTTGTCCTAAATGACTGATGAAGAGAAATAGAATCCACCTGTGTGTAATCAAGTCTCCGTATAAATACACCTGCTCTGTGATAGTCTCAGGGTTCTGTTTAAAGCACAGAGAGCATCATGAAGACCAAGGAACACACCAGGCAGGTCCGTGATACTGTTGTGGAGAAGTTTAAAGCCGGATTTGGATACCAAAAGATTTCCCAAGCTTTAAACATCCCAAGGAGCACTGTACAATCGATCATATTGAAATGGAAGGAGTATCAGACCACTGCAAATCTACCAAGATCCGGCCGTCCCTCTAAACTTTCATCTCAAACAAGGAGAAGACTGATCAGAGATGCAGCCAAGAGGCCCATCATCACTCTTGATGAACTGCAGAGATCTACAGCTGAGGTGGGAGAGTCTGTCCATAGGACAACAATCAGTCAAACACTTAAGAAATCTGGCCTTTATGGAAGAGTGGCAAAAAGAAAGCCATTTCTCAAAGATATCCATAAAAAGTCTTGTTTACAGTTTGCCACAAGCCACCTGGAAGACACACCAAACATGTGGAAGAAGGTGCTCTGGTCAGATGAAACCAAAATGGAACTTTTTGGAAACAATGCAAAACGATATGTTTGGCATAAAATCAACACAGCTCATCACTAGAGATGAGCGAACGTGCTCGGTACGAGCACTGTAGCGCTCGTCTCCACTGCAAAAGAATGCCCGCATGCATTGCGGATCCGTCCTCACCCGATTAAAAGTCAATGGGGACGGATCGGTTTGGTATGACACTCATACCAAACGAATCCGTCCCCACTGACTTTCAGTCGGGTGAGGAGGATGGATCCGTTTGGTATGAGTGTCATACCAAACCGATCCGTCCCCATTCACTTACATGCAGCTGAGGACGGATCCTCAATGCCTGCGGGCATTGCGCAGAGAAGCCGAGCGCTACAGTGTTCGTAACGAGCACTGCTCGCTCATCTCTACTCATCACCCTGAACACACCATCCCCACTATCAAACATGGTGGTGGCAGCATCATGGTTTGGGCCTGCTTTTCATCAGCAGGGACAGGGAAGAGGGTTAAAATTGATGGGAAGATGGATGGAGCCAAATACAGGACCATTCTGGATTAAAACCTGTTGGAGTCTGCAAAAGACCTGAGACTAGGACGGAGATTTATCTTCCAACAAGAAAATGATCCCAAACATAAAGCAAAATCTACAATGGAATGGTTCAAAAATAAACGTATCCAGGCCTTAGAATGGCTAAGTCAAAGTCCAGACCTGAATCCAATTGAGAATATGTGGAAAGAGCTGAAAACTGCTGTGCACAAACGCTCTCCATTCAACCTCAAAGAGCTCGAGCTGTTTTGCCAGGAAGAATGGGCAAGAATTTCAGTCTCTAGATGTGCAAAACTGATAGAGACATACCCCAAGCGACTTACAGCTGTAATCGCAGCAAAAGGTGGCACAACAAAGTATTAATGCAAGGGGGCCAAATAATTTTGCACGCCCCACTTTTTCAGTTTTATTATTACAAAAAAGTTTAAATGATCCAATAAATTTCGTTCCACTTCACAATTGTGACCCACTTGTAGTTAATTCTTCACCAAAAATTTAAATGTTATATCTTTTTGTTTAAAGCCTGAACTGTGGCAAAAGGTTGAAAAGTTCCAGGGAGCCGAATACTTTCGCAAGGCACTATATATATATATATATTGCAGACCAAAAGTTTGGACACACCTTCTCATTCAAAGAGTTTTCTGTATTTTCATGACTATGAAAATTGTAGATTCACACTGAAGGCATCAAAACTATGAATTAACACATGTGGAATTATATACTTAATAAAAAAGTGTGAAACAACTGAAAATATGTCTTATATTCTAGGTTCTTCAAAGTAGCCACCTTTTGCTTTGATTACTGCTTTGCACACTCTTGGCATTCTCTTGATGAGCTTCAAGAGATAGTCACCTGAAATGGTATTCCAACAGTCTTAAAGGAGTTCCCCAGAGATGCTTAGTACTTGTTGGCCCTTTTGCCTTCACTCTGCGGTCCAGCTCACCCCAAACCATCTCGATTGGGTTCAGGTCTGGTGACTGTGGGGGCCAGGTCATCTGGCGTAGCACCCCATCACTCTCCTTCTTGGTCAAATAGCCCTTACACAGCCTGGAGGTGTGTTTGGGGTCATTGTCCTGTTGATAAATAAATGATGGTCCAACTAAACGCAAACCGGATGGAATAGCATGCCGCTGCAAGATGCTGTGGTAGCCATGCTGGTTCAGTATGCCTTCAATTTTGAATAAATCCCCAACAGTGTCACCAGCAAAGCACCCCCACACCATCACACCTTCTCCTCCATGCTTCACGGTGGGAACCAGGCATGTAGAATCCATCCGTTCACCTTTTCTGCGTCACACAAAGACACGGTGGTTGGAACCAAAGATCTCAAATTTGGACTCATCAGACCAAAGCACAGATTTCCACTGGTCTAATGTCCATTCCTTTCGTTCTCTTCTGCTTGTTGCCTGTCCTTAGCAGTGGTTTCCTAGCAGCTATTTTACCATTAAGGCCTTCTGCACACAGTCTCCTCTTAACAATTGTTGTAGAGATGTGTCTGCTGCTAGAACTCTGTGTGGCATTGACCTGGTCTCTAATCTGAGCTGCTGTTAACCTGCGATTTCTGAGGCTGGTGACTCGGATGAACTTATCCTCCGCAGCAGAGGTGACTCTTGGTCTTCCTTTCCTGGGGCGGTCCTCATGTGAGCCAGTTTCTTTGTAGCGCTTGATGGTTTTTGCGACTGCACTTGGGGACACTTTCAAAGTATTCCCAATTTTTCAGACTGACTGACCTTCATTTCTTAAAGTAATGATGGCCACTCGTTTTTCTTTACTTAGCTGCTTTTTTCTTGCCATAGTACAAATTCTAACAGTCTATTCAGTAGGACTATCAGCTGTGTATCCACCTGACTTCTGCCCAACACAACTCATGGTCCCAACCCCATGTATAAGGCAAGAAATCCCACTTATTAAACCTGACAGGGCACACCTGTGAAGTGAAAACCATTTCAGGTGACTACCTCTTGAAGCTCATCAAGAGAATGCCAAGAGTGTGCAAAGAAGTATTCAAAGCAAAAGCTGGCTACTTCGAAGAACCTAGAATATAAGACATATTTTCAGTTGTTTCACACTTTTTTGTTAAGTATATAATTCCACATGTGTTAATTCATAGTTTTGATGCCTTCAGTGTGAATCTACAATTTTAATAGTCATGAAAATACAGAAAACTCTTTGAATGAGAAGGTGTGTCCAAACTTTTGGTCTGTACTGTATATATATATATATATATATATATATATATATATAGCCATTCAGTTGTATCTGGGATCATGTAATGAATGATCATGTGTGAACCTAGCCTTATGTGGAATTTTGTATAACTTTATAAGTTAATGTTTCTCCCACAAACGTTAGAGGAGACAGTAAACAATATTCTGACACAAAAGTCAACACTTTTTGTTAAAAAAATATATATTAAAAAATAGAATGAAAAAGGAAAATGAATGCAAAACAACATAAAAGCAATGTAGTAATGTCAAACAAATCAGTATATTAACTAACGAAATACTGAATGTCATTGTATTACAAAAAGATATACAAAAAAGGATGTAAGTTATGATTTTTCTTTATTTCAGTCATTTTAAAATATAAAAATAAATGAAATACTACATTTTTATGTAATGGTCAAAACAGATTTATCAACTGTGATATAAAAAATAATTATGTATAATGAAATTAAAAAAGGCTAAACCCTAAATAATCAAAAGACAAGATAAAAATAAATGAGGTAAAAATAGTGCATATTGCAAAACAAAAAAAAAATATGTAGAAACATGTCCATTTTTAAACATAGCGCACATTTTGCTTTTAATTCAAAGTTATTTGGATACGACTTAGGGCTCTTTCACACTACCGTTAGGGATTCCGTTCAGGCTTTCCGTTATAACATCGTTATACTGGAAAGAAACGTAATCCCTAGGACGGACATCAAAACGGACACCTTTAAGAGGCATTCCGTTTTGATCCGTCATAATAGAAGCCTATGGGAAAGAATAACGGATCCGTCTGGTTTCCGTTATGCTGGACGGAAAACAAAGTCCTGTTGACAGATCCGTTATGCTTTCCCATAGGCTTTTATTATGACGGATCAAAACGGAATGCCTCCTTAAGGTGTCCGTTTTGATGTCCGTCCTAGGGATTCTGTTTCTTTCCGTTATAACGATATAACGGAAAGCCTGAACGGAATCCCTAACGGTGGTGTGAAAGAGCCCTTAGCTACAACCTAGCAGCTATACACCAATTAACAGGACAAAAGATTGCAGAATGAGACTTAATATGAGGTCTAAGAAGTTGATTACAATTGTGGTTATTTTATGTTTGTTCTGCACCTCAATATTAAAATCTAATCAGACTGGGTATCTCTTGTGATCAAATTTAATCAACTAATTTGCCAGTATTCTGTACTTAATAGTTTTGATTGCATTTTGGCATTTACATTAATTGAGCTAATTATGAATCTTTGAATAGACATTTAGATACAGTGTTTCCAAATCCCTTGCTGAAAAGTTCTAGCCTGAGAAGCAAAATGATTTTATATGTTCTGAATTATTTTTACTCATTCAAAATTTCATGTTTAATCTTTAGCACAATAACTACATACTAGAGATGAGCGAGCACTAAAATGCTTGGGTGCTCGTTATTCGAGACAAACTTTTCCGGATGCTCGGGTGCTCGTTTCGAGTAACGAACCCCATTGAAGTCAATGGGAGACTCGATCATTTTTTGCAGGGGACCAAGGCTCTGCCTAGGGAAGGCTGAGTGAAAACCTGGAAACATCAGAAAATGATGGAAAAACCACGGAAATGGACAGGAAACAGCAGGGGCAGTATGCATGCATGCCTCTGAGGCTGCCTAATCCCACCATTACCCCAAATTCTCCTGCAACAGCCTGGCGGTTACCCTCAAGACAATTGTGCTGACCCAGACCAAGATGGGCAAGGCACATGCCCATCACATGTTAGTAAAGCACCCAACTAGGTACAACGAAGGTCCATCACCCATGCCCATGCTCTCCTATCCCCAGCCACATGATGCAGGCATAAGCCTGACATAGCATGGCGGTGACACCAACAAGTGACCAAGTTAGATGACCAAGTTAGGAGGAGGGGTTGGAGGAAGAGGCATAGTAAGTCTGAGTAACCGTGACCGAGGTAGGCCCCGCAATCCTCCAAGTGGGCAGTACATGAGCGGCCTCAGGGTCAGACTCGGTCAAAGTGACCGAGCTACACGATGGTAGCAGGTAGAGCACATAAAAAATTTAGTGTCGCCCTGTATGGCTGTGACTACACATTGACCGAGCTACACGACGGTAGCAGGTAGAGCACAGGAAAAATTTAGCGTGGCCCTGTATGGCTGTGACTACACATTGACCGAGCTACACGACGGTAGAAGGTAGAGCACATTAAAAATTTAGCGTGGCCCTGTATGTGGACTTTGAGGGCTTGTAGGTGGGCTGAACTTTTTTCTGCTGTAATGACAGCTGAACGTTGCGCAGGGACACATTGGTGGACAGTGTGGAGGATCATGGAGGCGAAGGGGTTTATTTTTCCGGCAGGAGGAGCTCGTGCCGGGGTCCTGGGCTGGGGGTTGACTCGCAGAGGCAGCGAGTGACACAGGGGAAGGAGCAGTGGTGGGACCCACATGAGGGGAACGGACGGCCTTGGTTCCATAGTGTTTAGCACTCGTATACCTGCGCATGCTGGTGGTGGTTAGGCTGGTAGTGGTGGAACCCCCACTTAAAAATTTGGCATCAACTGGTAAGGCTGTCAACATTGAGCTTGAACTAGTGGGGCATGTGTGGTATCAATTCTTCTCAGTTTAAAATGGTATACGTCCCCTATCTTGGGACCATATATTTCATGGATTTTTCGAACACAGAAAAGGAAAAAAAGCTTGCTCTGGCCAGGGGAGTGTCTTTTCTACTGCAGCTAAGGGGGCGTGTCCATGCTCTGCCTATAACAGGTCAGGAGCCAATTAAAAGAAGAACCAAAAAAAATCTGTTCAATATCTAATACGTCCCCTATCCGGGTAAATTGTTTGGAGAGAGGGCCTGTAGGTGGGGGGCAGGCTGGGGGGAAGGAGGTTGAGCTGGAAGAGCCAGAGGAGTGCCCCCTTGGCTAGCGTGTGTGGTGGTATCAACAGCCGGATGGAGTTCGAATGACGACGCAGGACCCCAGCTTAAAAATTTAGCATCAACCAGTATGGTTGTCAACTCTGAAATTTGTCAAGTGGGGCATGTGTTGCATTCATTCTTCTCAGTTTAATACCGTATACGGCACCTATCCGGAAAAATAGTTTGGAGAGAGAGAAAGAGAGGAAAAAGACGTATTTTTAAAAGTGACGTTCAGTATAGATCAGTTAAAGAGAAAGAAAGGATTTTATGAAATGGATTTGTATCACTGAGAGCAAAAGAACATATTTTTTTACGTGACATGCAGTATCGATCACTTGGAGAGAAAAAGGGGAATGTGCAGACTTGGGCTGCTATAGTGCAAACCACTATGGCGGTGACCACAGAGTGAGAGAGTGACACTGCGGGAGCAGGCGAAGCACATCAAAATTTATTATGGCCCTGTATGGCGGCGGTGACAAAAAATGAGCGAGTGACACTGAGGGAGCCCAGAGGAGAAAACAGGAAGAAATCAGCTGTAATCATGGCTTCACTTACTCCTCCCTATGTGTCTTTCAGACAGGCGCGCTTTGGTACCAGGACGTCACGTATGTGGGAGGAAAGGGGTGTGTCCAGAAGTTGGTGGAGCTATGCAGATAGGTAGGCCAAAGAAGAGCATGATGGTGGGGACGGCCTGTCTCTCCAGTCGTCAGCGAGAGACATACAGCAGGAGTGCTCCTGAATTGTGGCCGGGGCCTGGAGGCTGTCTCCTTGAGAAATGCACAGAGTGGTCGAACGCCGGGCTCGACGGCGGCCCCTTTTCGGGTCATCGATTGTCGAAATGTTGGCTTACATCAAGTTTAGTATCTGTTCTTATAATTTGCTGTGGATGTTGGCGGTAAAGTGGTGTGCATAGCTGCTTCCCAAGCAGTTGACCCAGGTTCGATTCCCGTCTATCGCATTATGTGGCCCTGCGGAAAAATTGGAGAGAGGGCCTGTATTTGGTCCTCCGGAAAAATTATTTGGAGAGAGAGAAAAAAGACGTATTTTTAAAAGTGACGTTCAGTATAGATCAGTTAAAGAGAAATAAAGGATTTTATGAAATGGATTTGTATCACTGAGAGCAAAAGAACGTATTTTTTTACGTGTTGTGCAGTATTGATCACTTGGAGATAAAAAGGGGAATGTACAGACTTGGGCTGCTATAGTGCAAACCACTATGGTGGTGACAACAGAGTGAGCGAGTGACACTGCGGGAGCAGACAAACCACATAAACATTTTTCATGGCCCTGTATGGCGGCAGTGACAACAGAGGGCCTGTAGGGGGCACTCCTCTGGCTCTTCCAGCTCAACCTCCTTCCCCCCAGCCTGCCCCCCACCTACAGGCCCTCTCTCCAAACAATTTGAGTTAGTATGCGGTAGCTGGTGAAGCACCCAAAAATTTAGCCTGACACAGCATGGCGGTTACACCACCGATGACTTTGTCCGACTGAGAATGCAGTGAAATGGCTTTTGTTGAGCTTTCAAAAATATTTTTCATTTCGGAGTACATAAAGTCGACCCTCAACAAAAAAAAAAATTTAAATGTCGGTACTTGCGCCTCCTGAAAAATTGTTTTTGACTGTCTGTTTGACGCTCCTGAAACATTGTTTTACAGTGTCTGTAGTTGACACTGCGGAAAAATTGTTTGGAGAGAGGGACTTTAGGTGGCCCTCCGGAAAAATTGTTTAGAGAGAGGGACTTTAGGTGGCCCTCCGGAAAAATTGTTTAGAGAGAGGGCCTGTAGGTGGCCCTCCGGAAAAATTGTTTGAAGAGAGGGCCTGTAGGTGGCCCTCCGGAAAAATTGTTTAGAGAGAGGGCCTGTAGGTGGCCCTCCGGAAAAATTGTTTGGAGAGAGGGCCTGTAGGGGGCCCTCCGGAAAAATTGTCGTAAAAGAGTGCCCGTTGGCCCTCTAAAAAATTGCGTTTTGGGTCAGCGTTATGCAAAGACGACAAGGAGGAGTAGAGAAGAGGAATCGGATACATACGTAATGTTAATCTTTAGCTGCTTTCCCCGGAGGAGATTTGAATTCCGGTGAAATCCAGGCTTTGTTCATTTTAATAAGCGTCAGCCTGTCAGCGCTGTCAGTTGACAGGCGTGTACGCTTATCGGTGATGATGCGACCAGCTGCACTGAATACCCGCTCTGACAACACGCTAGCTGCAGGGCAGTCCAGCACCTCCAAGGCGTACAGCGCCAGTTCAGGCCACGTGTCCAGCTTTGAAACCCAGTAGTTGTATGGAGCTACGGACGTTGGTATGGTCAGCTAGGTACTCCCTCACCATCTTTCTGTAAAGATCACCCCTACTCTGCCTAGACTGGGGACAGGTGACAGTGTCTTGCAGGGGTGACATAAAATTGGCAAAGGCCTTGGAGAGCGTTCCCCTGCCAGTGATGGACAAGCTGCCTGCTCACCTCCTCTCCCGCGCTACTTGGCCCACAGAAGCACGCCCTCTTCCGCTAGCGGTGTCAGATGGGAAAGATTGTTTCAGCTTGTGCACCAGGGCCTGTTGATTTTGATTCACTCTCATACTCCTTTCCTCTACAGGGATGAGAGTGGAAAGGTTCTGCTTGTACCGTGGGTCCAGGAGAGTGAACACCCAGTAATCGGTGTTTGAAAAAATTCTTCTAATGCGAGGGTCACGGGATAGGCAGCCTAACATGAAGTCTGCCATGTGCGCCAGAGTCCCAACACGCAAGAGTTCCCTCTCCTCACTGGCCTGACTCTCCATTTCCTCCTACTCCTCCTCCTCCAAGTCCTCCTCTTCAGCCCATACACGCTCAATAGTTAATAAGGACTGAGCACTGGTACCCTCTTCTGTCTCGCCGACATTCTCCTCCTCCTTCCTCCTCATCCTCATCCCCCTCCTCCGATACGCGCTGAGAAACAGACCGGAGGGTGCTCTGGCTATCAAGCGACGTATCTTCCTCCACCGTCTCTTGTGACAAGCGCAAAGCTTCCGACTTCATGCTGAGCAGTGAATTTTTCAACAGGCAAAGCAGCAGGATGGTGAGGCTGATAATGGTGGCATCGCCGCTGACCATCTGTGTTGACTCCTCAAAGTTGGTCAACACCTGGCAGATATCAGACATCCACGTCCACTCCTCATTGTAGACTTGAGGAAGCTGACATCTGGCAGTCTACAATCGCTCTGCGCTGCTGGTAAACTCTGGATAACATGTTTAATGTGGAATATCATCTTGTGGGCACGTCGCACAACAGTCGGTGAGCGGGCAGTTGTAGGCGGCGCTGCGCTGCCCTGAGAGTGGCAGCATCTGTGTTCGACTTGCGGAAATGCGCACAGATGCGGCGCACCTTGGTGAGCAAATCAGACAGATTGGGGTATGTCTTGAGGAACCACTGAACTATTAGATTGAACAGGCATGTTGTGGGCCAGGCATGGCACATGTGTCAGTCTGCCGAGTTGCAGATCCGCCATCAGGTTACGCCCGTTGTCACACACAACCATGCCTGGCTTGAGGTTCAGCGGTGCCAGCCACAGATCGGTCTGCGCCGTGATGCCCTGTAATAGTTCTTGGGCGGTGTGCCTTTTGTCACCTAAGCTCAGCAGTTTGAGCACCGCCTGCTGGCGCTTAGCCACAGCACTGCTGCTGCGCCTAGAGCT
Source organism: Rhinella marina (assembly GCA_900303285.1). Classification (NCBI taxonomy): domain Eukaryota; kingdom Metazoa; phylum Chordata; class Amphibia; order Anura; family Bufonidae; genus Rhinella; species Rhinella marina. Next base: position 39,118 of record ONZH01016975.1, on the reverse strand, counting down.
ACCGAATGAAGGCGCTGTGCCCACGTATGGTAATTCGGAGGAGGAGGCGGAGGAGGAGGCATAGTACGTCTGAGAGACCGTGACCGAGGTAGGCCCCGCAATCCTCGGTGTGGGCAGTACATGAGCGGCCCCAGGGTCAGACTCGGTCCCAGCCTCCACTAAGTTAACCCAATGTGCCGTCAGTGATATATAGTGTCCCTGCCCGGCAGCACTTGTCCACGTGTCCGTGGTTAGGTGGACCTTCTCAGAAACAGCGTTGGTCAGGGCACGGATGATGTTCTGTGACATGTGCTGGTGTATGGCTGGGACAACACATCGGGAAAAATAGTGGAGGCTGGGGACCAAATACCGAGTGGCAGCCACCGCCATGAGGTTGCAAAAGGCCTCGGTCTCTACCAGCCTATAGGGCAGCATCTCCAGGCTCAGCAATTTGGAGATATGGACGTTGAGGGCTTGGGCATGTGGGTGGGTGGAACTGTATTTCCTCTTGCGCTCCAGCGTCTGCTGTAAAGACAGCTGACTGCTGCGCAGGGACACATTGGTGGACGATGTGGAGGATCGTGGAGGTGAAGGTGTGGTTTTCCGGCGGGAGGCGCTCGTGCCAGGGTCCTGGGAAGGGGGTTGACTAGCAGAGGCAGCGAGTGAGACAGGAGGAGCAGTGGTGGGACCCGCAGGAGGTGAACGGCCTTGGTTCCATTGAGTGGGGTGTTTAACACTCATATGCCTGCGCATGCTGGTGGTGATTAGGCTAATAGTGGTGGCACCCCTGCTGATCCTGGTGTGGCTCAGGTTGCACACCACAGTCCATCGGTCATCCTCAATTTCTTTAAAGAACCTCCAAACTTGCGAACATCTAGGTCTCGCCACGGGAGCTTCACTACGTGAAACAGTTACTGCTGATGCACCAGCTCTGGCCCTGCTTCTTCCAACCTGTTCTGGTGCAGCACTCACCTCCGCCTCAGAAGCACTGTCTTCACTCGGCTTATCAACCCAGCTTGGGTCAGTCACCTCGTCATCCTCCGATTCCTCAGTCTGCTCCCTCCTCGGACTTCCTGCCCTGACAACAACTTCACCACTGTCTGACAACCGTGTCTCCTCATTGTCCGACACCTCTTTACACACTTCTTCCACTAAGTCAACAATGTCATCACCCACAGACTGCAACAGTTGGAAAACTTGGGCATCGGGAAAGAGGTCAGCAGCAACCTGAGAAGTGGTTTGTGACTCTGGGAAGGGTCCAGAAAACAGTTCCTCAGAGTATGCCAGATCGCATTCCAAATTTTCCTGGGAGGGGTCAGACTGGGGGGAAGGAGGTTGAGGTGGAGGAGCCAGAGGAGTGCTCCTTTGGGTAACGTGGGTGGACTGCGTGGAAGACTGACTGGTGGACAAATTACTTGAAGCATTGTCCACAATCCACGACATCAGCTGTTCGTACTGTTGTGGTTTCAACAGTGCTCTACCACGTCTCCCTGTAAGTTCAGACATGAAGCTAGGGAGTGTAGCTCTGCGGCGTTCCCCTGCTCCCTCATCAGCAGGTACTGTCTCACCCTGCCCAGGACCACGGCCTCTGCCCCCTGCAGTAATTGAATGCCCACGCCCACGCCCTCGTCCTCGACCCTTAGCCCTGGGGTTCAACATTTTCTGTATATAAGTGTATTATATGTTTAAAAAAAATGGGCCTGCTGTACTGAAACCCACAAACTTATTCATTTTGAACAAGTTAATATATAGGTGGATAAGTTATAGCAAAATTACGTATTTTATTATGTACCGTGCAGTATGGAGCAATTACACTGAAACTATTAGATTAGGCAGACTTGGTCTGCTTAAGTGCAACCCAGACAAATGTCGCACAGAGATTTTTCTAATGTAGCTGTATCAGTGAGAGCAAAAGAACGTATTTTATTGCGTGACGTACAGTATGGGTCACCTGGACAGAAAATAAGGATTGAACAAAAGGATTTTGTACTCTGACTTCCACTATCTATCAGTTAGACAGAAAAAAATCTTCTGCAGACTGTGCCTATTTCAATGAAACACAAAAAAATTGTCCCACTTAGCTGTTTGAAATGGATGTGTGTCACTGAGAGCCAAAAAATAAACTTTTTACAGTCTCCCTGCAAAATGCTGCAAATATGGCGGTAGCTGCACTACTAGTGCCAGCAAGCCCAACCACAAGCAAATAAAAAAAAAGGGTCTTCTAGCCCTAATAAGGGCTGTTGGGTTCTTTTAGAATCACTCCTGCCTAACACAAATCTAGTAGAACACCCTAACACTCTCCCTGTATCACACTGCAGATCTGTCCCTAACGGCATCCAGGCAGCGACTGAGCCGAGCACCGCGGGCAGTCACTAGTATATTCCAGGGTCACCTGATCAGGCCAGCCAACCCCTGCTATCGACATGTAAAGGCCCCACGTGATGCTGGGTGTACTGCAGAGTCTCCTGGCTTGTGATTGGCTGAGTTTATAGCCGCCAAAAATTCAAAAGGCGGGAGATGCCATTTCCTCGAGCATGGCGAGATACTCGTCCGAGTAGCGAGCACTTACGAATACCCTAATACTCAAACGAGTGTCAAGCTCGGACGAGTATGCTCGCTCATCTCTACTAGATACTATAAAAATTAAGTCCTGCTTGTTGGCATGGATACCGGATTCCTCTGCTCTACTAATGAATCCTATCAAAAAGATAACATTATAAGAAATTAGAGATGAGCAAATCATCCAAAATTCATTTCGCCGAATGTTCGTTGAACTTTTCAAAAGATTCGTACCTCATACGAATCTATTTGTCGAAGCTGCGTACAAATCATATGTTATTATATGGTGTTTTGCGAACATTCGCGCACTAATAACGAACATACAGTTGTTAAAGGTACGCAACTTATGTGAACACGCACATAAGCGTACAAATTGCATACGAATCCTCAGCATACTATTGTCTAGCAATTGCGTAATATGCAGGCACGCACGATGCTAGGCTTTGCTGGAGTGGAACAGTGGAGAAGGAGGAACGCTCTGAGTCTGACCCCTGGCTACATGATACTGTATCAGCAGATGACAGCAGATTATCCGGCTGTGATTGAGATGAGTGTGCCATCCACTCCACTACCTCATCCACTTTCTCCTCCATTACAATTTTTGCGCCTTGGTGAGTTAGCCTGGTGGAACAGTGGCCAACTATTGCGAAGTAGAAGCTCCGGCTACAGATCCTTTGGCACTGCTGCCCTATACCACCTTCTCCTTTTTTGTGGAGCTGGAGGTCTGGCTGGAACCCTTTTGCTTTTCCATGCCAGACATTTTCACTTGACTGTGGCCCTGCAGCTGGTCTTTGTCTCTCTCCCTGTCTCTCTCCCTGTCTCTCTCCCTATCTCTCTTTCTGTCTCTCTCCCTGCCTGATTAATTACTAGCCCTCTACAGGCCCTGTACTTGCCCTGCACTGACCCTGCAGTATCCCTGATATGTGTAATATGGATTCCCATAACAATTACACCCCAATTTTAACAAAACAGTTCTCTGTCTTTAGGAACTTCACAGACATTGCTTCTGCTCGTCTCAGCAGTCGCAGCACAACTGATGTGTCACTGGCTTACCGAGCCTGTGTGCCAATCAGAGAAACCCTTTCCCACAAGGTCAGGTGACCGCTTTCTTCCCGGGCTTTTGCCGCACGAATAATGAAATAACAGTAAAAGTTTGCTAATTAAATGAATTTGAACGCATGAGCGTATAAAGTAACTGATATGTAGCATTAGCGTACAATTTATCGGACAAGTACGTAGCGAATGCGTAGAAAGCTTTCAGAACAATCTAACGGAGCAAATCTCAAAAAATCCGGATTCGCTTTGCAGTGGAAAATTTTCAAGATTCGTATCGAATCTACAAAGCGGCTAATAGATTCGCTCATCTCTATAAGAAGTGTCAATAAAGGTAAATAAATTATTTATAAAAATATTTTATCTCACTTTATTGTTGCTTAAAAATAATTGGCCACAGGGAATTTTTCACTGGTATTCTGTGAATATGTGCGTCAAGCACTGCCCTCTCACACTCTGCATTAGGAATAGTAGCTGGTATAAATGTTGCCTGGAGTATTCTTTTAATACTTAACTAGATTGCTATATTTTACATTAGGTGAGAAAAATTAAAATGAGATAATTTAAAATAATTTTGATTAAAAAATTATTAAAGTGGATTACAGTAGTGCAATAAAATAAGATGCACTGTTGTGATGATGGTAGAAAAATACATTTAGTATCAGTGCTTAGTGCAACTAAACATATTGTGTTGGAGTGCGAGAGATATCTTACCCGCAAATTTTATGTTCTCGCAGAATGGGCAGATTAAACTTTTTTTTACTTTTTTTTTTTAGTTTTCTGAGATAGCAAAAAGTATAGCCGTAACAGGGCTTGTAATTAAGGCCTCATGCACACGACCATATCCTTTTTGTGGTCAGCAAATCACGGATCTGCAAAACATGGATACCAGCTTTGTGGGTACAGCACTTTCCTGTGCTTCACGTCCTGCACTATGTTTAAAATGTTTATTCAGAAAAAATGAAGCTTAGAAGCTACAGATAGAGCACTCTACTCTATACAAATGTTCACTTCCTAAACAAATCTATACATAAGGCACCTCAAAATACAAAATATAACAGAAATACTGTATAAACAAATAATACAACAGTTAAAAAGAAAACAATGGAATTTATGTTTTGTGCTACTGAACTCAGTATTCAGTATGAAATAGTTAATCTTTTCATCAATCCTTTAATATTTTTGTTTTCGGCAAAGCCATAAAATTTTCTTTTCTATATTTTTTTTTTGCTTTGGCAAAGTAAAAAAAAAAAACAAAAACACTAAAATCTTTGTGCGACTCTATCTTTAAGGTTCTGACACACTACAGATTTTTCTTGACTTTTGTTGGTCAAGGGACCACAGTGGCACATGCACAAATGTATTTCAGACAACTTCAACAAATTCAAACCTGGATTCATTCTGTGCACTCCAATCAAGAATGAATACAGGTGCAAATTTGTTCTAAAACACATATATGCATGCAGCACTACTTACAGTAAGGCCCCTTTCACACAAGCGGGAGACTCGGACGTCTCCCGCATCGTGTGCAGTGTACTGAACTACCGGCACTGAATGGGGGTTACATAGCATTATACTGATTTATGATGCTATGTAACCTTACAGTTCTGGAATGTGTTGGATAACATTGTCGGCATTATCAAACACATTCCAGAACTGTAAGGATTACATAGCATCATAAATCAGTATAATGCTATGTAACCCCCGTTCAGTGCAGGCAGTTCAGTACACGGCACACGATATGGGAGACGTCCGAGTCTCCCGCTCGTGTGAAAGGGCCCTAAGGGCTCATACACACGACCATGCTTTTGGTCCACATCCAATCTGTGCTTTTTGCAGCCCCACAAAAAAAAAAATAAATAGAGCATGTCATATTCTTGTCCATTTGCGGACAAGGATAGGAGCTTTGTCAAGGAGTGAAAAAATGGCTGCTGGCCCTCATTCGGTATCTGTGTTTTGCAAATCAACAATTTTGGGACCGCAAAAAAGGCAACACTGTGTGCACGAGTTGGACAGTTGAACATCTTTATTCACAGAGCCCATACAATATAGTCATAAGTATTAGTGATGATCGAGCACCTGTGTGCTTGTATGCTCGGGTGCTCTGGCCGAGCACTCGGGGGTGCTCGAGTAATCGGCCGAGCACCCGAGAATAATGTAAGTCAATGGGACTAAAATGGTCCCCTAATTTGAATAAAAATTGCCCCCAAATAGTCCAATAGCCATTAAAAGGGCTTTTATTTGTTTGTAAAATAAAATCTATCCCTGCCTAGCGTGCCTCTTTCCCTACATTATCTGTCCCTCCTTGAGGCAGCTGTCCCTAACTAACACTGGCCGGTGACGCGTTCCCGGACAGCCAATCAGTGTAATGCCAGTAGCTAACGTGGCTACTGGCATTACACTGAATGCCATCCCTCCCCGCCCGCTAATTAATTAGCGTGCGGGGAGGGGACTCGAGCATGGCGCTCGAGTACACCCGGTGTTCGGCCGAACACCGAGTTTACCTAAGCGCCGGCATGCTCAACCGAACAGCGAGTTCGGCCGAGCATGCTCGCTCAACACTAATAAGCATATATGGCGATCAGAAACTTATTCTCTTTTTTAAATGAATCTCAAATATGGGGATTTATCCAAAGCAGGGCCAATCTGAACCCACCAATGCAAATTTAGATCACTAGATCATGTCCCTAATACAAAAGCAGAAAAACAGAAAATTCAAAATTTTGGTATTTCTCTACCTACAGTTAATTTTAGGAGCCCAATTTAAACCATACTCATAAGTACATAATGTACTTAGAATGATTGCTCTTCCTCAGTTTTATTCTTTAATGGCAGTACTGGAAATTATTCATAGATAAGTTACTCATTTTCAAAGGTTAATTAGAGAGTTATAATTAACAGATATTGTTACTATTCATCCACACATCTTTGGTCTTATTTGCTTTACTTTCTTCATATTTCATAGTTGCTTCTATTGTACCTTTTATGCAGCATCATTTAAATTGCAATTTATAAACTTGTATGGACTAATGGCTTAGTTGCAAGAAAATTGGCTTAGTTGCCCATAGCAACCAATCAGATTTCAATTTTTAGAGCTGCTTTAGAAAATGAAAAGTTCAATCTGGTTGCCTTTGGCAACTAAACTGGCTTTCCTTTGCACCAGTATTGATATTATAATAGCAGTTGTATAGGAGAACATACTAAGCGCCGCTACAGCTATATGTACATTGCAGCACAACTTTTAGTACACTTTTGAAAGTTTACACTTTTTTTAACCTTAGGAAACAGAAACCTAAAAAGCCACATTTTCCAGTCAGAGCTAAGTTGTTTTAAAATTCTACATACTGTTTGGAGAAGAGAATTTTTTAAAGATTTGATCATGTTTAATAAATATTTATGTGTTTAACTACTATGCAATTTTTCCAGAGGTGGAAAGAGAGAAGCTATTTATGTGGGTGTCTCTCTTATCTCTGTACATGTTGAAATGACTTGAATAGTATTGAGCACGCCATGGGCCATGGACACAGATTATTTCAAACCACCAATAATATAAATGGAAGGCAGAAAATTGCAATTCTCAGCATGGCTTTTGAGCTGCAGAGTAACTTGCTATCAAAGTGCAAAGTACATTAGATTTACTGAAAATATATTTTAAAAGATTGCTACTACTTGCACATACAGAACACAGGGCCATATAAACACAGTGTATGTGGAATGCTACTGATGCACTATGACTGGCAGAGAGCTGCATTTTCTGATCAATATGTCTGTTCAGATCTTCAGCTATATCTATTTCTTTAATAATTGGGTCCAAAGAGGCTTTTTCAATTTATTCCAGCAAGGTAACTCACTTGCAAAGTATAGAACATAGACTATCTACTGATACATTTTAACAAACTCACACATTTAATGAACCATTTTTCTGACCTCGAAAGCATTTCAGAAACCAGTTTATAGACAATGTGTTACCCAACAGATAAACCAGTCATTTTCTGTTTTGTTTTTATTTCACCTCTGTTGCCTTGCATAGCTCATCAAATGACAGCTTGTTTCAATGACCTACTTTATTTCTTTAAATATTAAAAAGCAAAAACTGTTAGCATCAAACAAGAATGAAGTGAAACCCTTTAAATTTACCACTATTTCAGTTGGTAAGTAACAGTAGAAATGATGCAATTAAAAGCACCTACTGGGTTTATATGACTAGGAAATAATTTGGAAATCGAGTTGCATTCTGCAATCATAAGTACGGGATACTTTTTAGCTTACAACATTTTGTTTATACCTATGCAATACTACTCATTAAGAGCACAGTACAGTAAGTTATTATACTCCTTCTAGTGGAGGAAGGAAGCCAGATATGAAATTAGCTGTTTCTTGCCACATTAGGCCATCTGGTGGGTTTATAGGACTATAAATTAGGAAATAATTTGGAAATAGATTTGTATTTTTACTTTCTGCAGCCATCAGTACGGGATGCTTTTTAGCTGGTCAGAAGATTACAGCTGATCATCAGAGGTTAGAGAAGCCATAAAAATAGCGATCAGCTAGCTTTCATTTACAAAGGGGTTTTGTTCCTGAGACAACTTCTTTAAGGCCCCATTCACACGTCCATATTTTGCATCCGCATCCGTTTCCGCATTTGCGGACAATTATGCGGAGAGGATGCGGATCCATTCATTTCAATGGGGCCGCAAAAGATGCGGACTGCACAAAGTGTGCCGTCCGCATCCGCACTTCCGTTCCGCGGCTCCCGAAAAAATAGAACATGTCCTATTCTTGTCCGAATACACGAACAATAAAAGGCATGTCTATTATGTGCGTTCCGCAAATTGCGGAATGCACATTGCTGGTGTCCGTGTTTTGCGTATCCGCAATTTGCGTATCCGCAAAATACGGACGTGTGAATGGGGCCTAATGGAGATTTAAAATCCAAAAATAAATAAGATATTAATTAACACAGAACTTCTGAAAGCATGGTGTACATGGTGGATAATCTAATTAAGGATGGGCAAAAACAATTCATAGTATGCACCCTGTCATACCAAAAGTTATAACCTTGGTATATGGACACATCTGTACAAGGGCCTTTTTTTATAGATATAGGATATTTCTGATTTATTTGTTCAACTTAAACATTGTATTCACTTTATTGAACATGTTATTATGGTTATGGTCATATCAAATATTTCTATGTTGGGATTTATTTTCTTAAGCTTATTATAATTATTATTTTTGAATTGCATTGATTGCTTTTTTGCCATTATTTTTAAAATCTTTTTGTTAATTATAATTTACTGATGAATCTTAATTTTAATACAGATGTTCCTGTTCCTTTATAGTAGATATAGTTTGCCTTTTAACCAACTTTGTGATATGAAACTATGCTTATACCTAAACTTCCAAAAATTCTAGATAAACCTATTGCAGTACCTTATCATTATGCACAAACAATGCCATTCTCTTGTATATGCCAATCATTGAACTGACTGTTCTTCCCCTCTTGGCTTTTAAAAACAAATGTGTTACAGTAGTAATTTTAAGTAGCTACTTAATCTTGTCACAAGGTCACTGAAACATGCTCTTTCCTCCCTATTGTCTCTTCATCTCTCCATGAATCTTCCTGTTTAAAATTCACTTGTATGGAGTGAAAAGCTACAACTTTAGTGTTTAATACAGAGACATCTCCGCCTGAGGTTAGATAGTACTGACTGTAAAGTTTCTTTAAGTTTTCAGGGATTTTACAATGATATAACCTTCTTAACATAGGTCATCAAGGTGTCACTGATAATGCCCTTTAAAGGGTTGAGATAAAATACCAAATATAGCTTTATGCATATGAATATTGCTGTATGGGGCACTGCTGTTTTTTTATGGACTGGCCCAACAGTAGGACTTCCATCAATCAAAAATTCATAGCACATCAATGTAAAATCACTACAAAAATCCTTTTAAATTTATTGGTCATTAGAAAAGCTCTTAATAGTTCCAACCTTTGGAAACAGTGTCATTTGTTGATATTCCTGCCCCTCATTATACAGTAGTATTTTTGTAAAACAAAGGTCATCATATTCTTCCAATCTGAATTTTTCACCAATTAAATCAGCACATTAAATAACACATAAATATTAAAATACTAATAAGTACAGGACCTCATACTAAATAAAGAAATAGTGTCTTTGTACAATCCTGCATTTGTATGCATCTTAATGACTCCCACAGTCTAAATAATTACACTTTCAATTACCTAGGAATACTGAAGTAACAATACATTCTCACTTTATTATCATTATCACTGCCAATATTAGAACACATTAATGTAATATCAAAATGTCTATTTCATTCAGAATCATACATGGGGTCATTTATCAAACTGGTGTAAAGTAGAACTGGCTTAGTTGCCCATAGCAACCAATCAGATTCCACCTTTCATTTTCCAAAGGGGCTGCCAGTTCTACTTTATACCAGCTTGATAAATGACCCCAAACGTATCTATTTTATCATCTATTGTTTATCTTTCACCTATCAAGGGGAAATGTTGATATTAAAATTGTTATTACATCATTGTTTGAATTTCTTATCTCATGTCTGCTCTTAGATCAATGTCAGTTCAAGACTATATCAGTTTACCCAGCCAAGATACCATTTGTTGCTATGCTGGGAGGGTTGACATGCTGTACAGTCAGTGTCCTGTCTAAGAGCTAGGTAGATTTAGCACTGCAACTGAATCGTTGTGACCACCTGTGATTGCGTATAGTATCCTTGATCTGTTTGCAGCTCTGTGCTTTCTAGCTGAACTTAGGACTTGCTTATTAGACCTGATTGTTATCGATCTTAGCTTGTTTTCTGGATTAACCATTGTCGGCTGAATTGTACTGATTCTCCTGGTATTCTGACCGTGGATCATATTTTGATTATCCCCCCTCGCCCATCTACTGTTTTGGCTCTGTTTCTTCTGGTTCTGACTCTACTGTCTGCTAACTACTCTTTGCAACATGGTCTTTTTGGTAGGTCTACCATTAGTTCACACCAGTTTCCTGCTCCGTTATTCCATAGACATAACCTTGATCCCTAGTAGCAAAGTCCATGAAGCCTTGTGGTAGGCTCTGGTGAAGAATGTAGGTGTATCCTTTGCTTCCTGCAAACTGGAGTGGTTAAGGAAAACTGGTAGCAGTTTCTGACTTTGGTGGCTTTGGTTCAAGATGGTGACCAGAGGGGGTGTGGCTTGGCTGCCGAGGAATATAGCCGCATAGAACCTCAGCTCCGGCACATAGCATATCATAAAAAGTGATAACCCTCCTCTATCCCTCCCTTTTGTCTCCATACTGGCTCCTAAACACCTCCAAGGGGGGAAAAGACCTTCCCAAAAGCAAGGGAAGCTGGAATTTTACTTTGAAAAAGACGTGGAGAACCCCATTGCGGACATACTCCCGCCATCTTCCCGTCATGCACGGCTCCGCTTTCATCTCATGCAGAGGCTTCGCCTCCTCATAGTAGCGTTGCTACTTCTTCTAAAGCGAGCTCACCTGCATCCTCACAGCATAAGTCACCGTCTTCTCCACCTGGAGACCGTACCCGAAATCCTGAAACATCGCCGGCATCATCTAATTCCGGCAGCCCAGCAAAACAGAGGCCGAGGCTCCAAGCAAAAGATGCTATAGAAGTAGGCCCAGACCCTGAGTCACACATAAGCAGCCATCTAGCAGACATTTTACAAGACCTACCTGTCTCGGAAAAACCAGCATCTGGCAACCTGATGCGAGACATGTTAATTGCCTTCAGCTCGGCTTTACACAAAGACTTTACTACTATACTTACCCCTCTCAAGTCTTCCATCAATGCAGTTGAGTCTTCCACGATTATATTACCACAGAGGTGGACATTATCAAAGTGAAGCTGATAGCCCTGGAAGACAGGTCCAGGCGTAACAATATCAAATTCAGGGGGATCCCTGAAGATGTTGCCCCATCTGCATTAACTGCATTAACAACATTTATTCAAGCAATTTTGAAACAACTTGAAACCTCCTGCACAGATCTGGACTTTACTATAGATAGGGCCCAAAGAATACCCAGACCCCGCCATCTTCCAGAAACAGCTTCAAGGGACACACTCGCACGTGTGCATTTCTATCATATCAAAGAAGCTGCCCTAGCTGCTGCAAGACAACATCCAGAGCTACCAGCTCCATACCAGATGGTAAAACTATATGCAGATCTCTCAGCAGCGACTTTAAAACAAAGACGTAGTCTTGCTCCGATTACCATTGCTTTGAGAGAGCACAAGATAGCATACAAGTGGGGATTTCCCGTAAAGATCTTGCTAACTCAAAACGGGATAACGCACAGCATCTCTTCAGTGGAAGAAGGCCGCAAACTGTTGGAGACTTGGAACATCTCTATTGCAGGTCACCCTGCATCCTCTAAAAAACAAACAACAAAAACAAAACACAAGCAGGAACAACCCTAAACAGGTCAGGAACTGAAGGGGTAAAAGGTAAAGGAACCAAGCAAGGAATAAACAGAGGATAACACAAAAGGTAGGTAACAGTAACAGAAACCAGGGAAAAAGGTACAGAGTCACTGGAATACCGAATAAACACAGAGTAGCTAGCCTAGGCACAAGGCTCTATAGCAGGCACAGATAAATGGCGAGTGAGAAACTAAATAGTGGCTAGAGTCCCAGCCCCAAGGCGTGATAATAGCATGGATCCCAGCCACACCCTGAATGGACCAAAATTACTGGCAGGGACGCCTGCCAGTAAAACTAGCAAAACTAGCCAAACCTTTAACCCTTAAGGAACCTAAGTGTTACAAGAGGATTTTCTGGCTTGCACTCGGGATGAGCGCCGCATAGCGTCAGGACACGGGAACGCCCGCACCCGCCCAATAATTCGTTCAATTTCGAACTCCAATTCTCCCTGAACAACCACGGGTAGAGGTGGAGAACGAGCGACCACAGCGGGAATATATTTTTTCAACAAAGACTTATGAAAAACCGGATGTACACAAAGAGAACCAGGAAGTCTCAATCTGAACGATACAGGATTTATGATTTCTGTGATGATGTAGGGACCAATAGAGCGTGGAGCAAACTTTGCTGATGGTACTCGAAGACGGAGATTTTTAGTTGAGAGCCACACTTTGTCACCAACTACGTATTCAGGACCGGGACGGCGTTTCTTATTCGCATATTTAATCTGCTTGAGTTGGGCATTTTTTAGAGTCTCAAGACTCTTTGCCCAGACTGTGCACAGTCGATTAGCGACGTTCTTAACCGAGGAAAATCTAGATTCGTTACCAGTTACGGCGGGATATCTGGGGTGAAAACCATAGTTGCAGTAAAATGGGGACAGTCGTGTCGAGGAACTTTCATGATTATTTAGAGTGAACTCGGCCATGGGCAGGTACTCACTCCATTTTTCCTGACATTCAGAGACAAAACACCTAAGATATTGCTCAAGTGACTGATTAAGTCTTTCAGCCTGCCCATTCGTCTCGGGGTGAAAGGCGGAGGAGAAGGACAGCGAGATACCCAACCTACTGCAAAACTCTCTCCAGAACCTCGACACGAACTGAACCCCCCTATCAGACACTATGTTAGATGGAATTCCATGAAGGCGTAAAATATGGCGGATAAACAACCCTGCAAGGACTCTAGCTGTAGGCAATTTTTTCAACGAGACCAGATGGCACATTTTAGAAAAACGATCCACCACCACCCAGATTACTGACCTACCTTTGGAGAGAGGAAGATCAGTAATAAAATCCATGGAAATGTGAGACCAGGGCCTGTTGGGCACAGGGAGCGGATGTAATAGCCCTTCTGGGAGTTTTCGAGGAACCTTTGCCCTAGCACAGGTCTCACAAGCCTTAACAAACGCCTTAACATCACGTTGCCAGGATGGCCACCAATAGGTACGGGACAACAAGTATCCAGTGCCTGTGATGCCCGGATGACCAGACAAAACTGAGGAATGGACCTCTTCTAACACCTTCAGCCGAAGATGACCTGGGACAAAGAGTTTACCTGGGGGTACAGTAGTAGGAGCAGAACTCTGTGAGTCTGCAATACAAGACACAAGATCTGAAGTCAAAGTGGCAACGACTACCCTGGGAGAGAGGATATTTTCTGGTTCCTCATCCGGGACATCACTGGCACCAAAGCTTCTGGACAAGGCATCAGCCTTTACATTTTTTGAGCCTGGACGATAAGTTACCACAAAATTAAACCTGGTAAAAAAACAAAGCCCATCGCGCTTGACGGGGGTTCAATCTCTTGGCATTGTCCAGATACAGCAGGTTTTTATGGTCAGTTAACACTGTCACCTTACGTCTGGCGCCCTCCAGAAAGTGTCTCCACTCTTCAAAGGCCCATTTAATAGCCAGTAACTCCCTGTTTCCTATATCATAATTAACTTCCGCAGTGGAGAACTTTCTGGAGAAAAAGGCTACAGGTTGGAGGTTGGTAAAGGGTTCCACTCCCTGAGACAGGACAGCCCCTACTCCTGTCTCAGAGGCGTCAACCTCCACGACAAAAGGCTGTTCAGGGTCAGGATGAAGCAAGACTGGAGCAGTGGTAAAACACCTTTTTAAGTTAGAGAAGGCTAGTTCAGTTTCATGTGTCCAAGAGGTAGGATCAGCACCCTTTTTAATTAAATCAGTAAGGGGTTTAGCAACCATAGAAAAGTTTTTGATAAATGTTCTATAATAGTTAGCAAAACCCAGAAAACGTTGGACCTCTTTCAAGGTAGTAGGTCTAACCCACTCAACCACAGCAGAAACTTTTTGTGGATCCATACTTATAGAACCAGGGTTAAGTATGTATTCCAGAAATCCCACCTCCTGGACTCCAAACTGACGATTTAGTCGCAATCTGGAGAGGACCTCCCTCACGTGCTCCCGATGGGACTCCAAATCTGGGGAGAATATGAGGATGTCGTCCAGATATATAACCAAAAAACGGCCCAAAAGATCTCTGAAGATATCGTTAACAAAACGCTGGAAGACAGCCGGGGCATTGCTGAGACCAAATGGCATGACTAGGTATTCAAAGTGCCCCTCTGGAGTATTAAAAGCTGTCTTCCACTCGTCGCCTTCCCTGATGCGGATTAGATTGTAAGCTCTACGGAGGTCAATTTTAGAGAACCACTGGGCCCCCACAACCTGATTGAATAAATCCGGCATCAGAGGGAGAGAATGCTGGTCCTTAATCGTGATGTTATTGAGCTCCCTGTAGTCAATACACGGACGGAGACCTCCATCTTTTTTCTCAACAAAGAAAAACCCTGCACCAATAGGGGAGACAGAAGGCCGTATGTGCCCTTTTTTCAGACTATCCTGAATATACTGACGCATAAACTCTTGCTCAGGAGCTGACAAATTAAAAATGCAACCCTTAGGAAGCTTGGCCCCAGGAATGAGGTCTACGGCACAAACGTAAGGCCGATGCGGAGGTAGAGTTTCCGCAGCGGTCTCATCAAAGACGTCTTTGAAATCAAAAATAAACTCAGGAATATCCAAATCATTATTCACAGTACACATCATGGAAGAAACAGTTTTAAGATGTGAACCACATGAATTCCCCCATTTCACCAGGTCAGTGGTTTTCCAATCAAATACAGGGTTATGGAGGCGGAGCCAAGGCAAACCGAGAATAAGGTCTGCAGTTAGTTTTTCCATCACAAAAAATGACATTTTTTCTGTATGTAAACACCCAACATTCATCATAACCTCAGCAGTACAAAATTTTATTCTCCCCTCATTCAAGGGAGTAAAATCTGCACCAGAAACTGAAAAGGGGGAACACAAAGGAATTAACTCCAAACCCAAGGCCTGAGTAACAACCACATGGATGAAACTCACTGCAGACCCTGAATCCACCATGGCCTGACAAGCAAAAATTTTAGAATCAGAAACTAAGGTTACAGGTAACAAAAACTTATTAACATAATTAGGAGGTACCTGTACGCCTGAGTGACCCTTCTGGAGATCACTCAGGCGCTGGCGTTTCCCTGTGGTGACTTCGGCTTGGATGGGCAATCCCTCAAGAAATGGCCAGGTTTTTCACTGTATAGACATAAGGCATTCTCCAATCGATGTCTCCTTCTAGCAGCAGCAGATGTAGAGCCTAACAACATAGTTTCTTCTCCAGAAGATTGAGAGGGAGATGGTGATTGAAATTGGGAAGGCATATTCTTAGAGAAAGTAGATGGAGGTTTGACAGAAAAGCCTGGCCTAAACTGTACAGTCGATCCCCCTTGCTTTTCCTTGCATCTCTCTCTAAGTCTTCTGTCAATAGTCACAGCCAAAGCCATAAAGTCACTCAGGGATTCAGGGATAGGATGGCTGACCATAGCATCCTTAACAGCGTCTGACAGCCCTTGTCTGAAAAGGGTTTTCAAGGGTTGATCAGGCCATCCAGTCGCCGAGCACCACTGGCGGAACTCAGAACAGTAGTCTTCAGCAGAGCAGCGACCCTGCTGAATAGATAACAAATGAGTTTCTGCCAATGCAGCACGGTCAGGATCATCATAAACTTGGCCCAAGGCCAGAAAAAATCTATCCAGGGAACTCCACTCAGTAGCATCTGGGCCAATGCCCAATCCTGAGGGGGACCCTGGAGGAGGGAAACCACGAACAGCCACTTTTTCTGCTTCAGAGGGGAAAAAATTAAAACGAAAATACAAACGACAGGACTCCCGGAAAGTATGGTATCTGTCCGGGTTCCCATCAAAGCGATCCGGCAGAAGCATTTTAGATCTCTGCAGGACACTGTGCATAGGAAAAACAGGGGCTGGCAGCGACACAGGTGAGTTTGCAGCGCCAGATGCAGGAATAGTCATGGCGTCCAGACGCTGCAACATTTGCGCAATTAACCCAGCCATGCCCTGAAACTGATTCGTCAGCTCATCCAGGCGGTCGGTGACCGATAGATCGGTACTCATATTAAACCGCCAGGAGAGCCGACTAGGGTATGGGCCTGCTATAATGTGAGGAGTAGGTCAGGGGAACACAAATGACACAGACAAAGTGAGGCCCTGACACTCCTCCCAAACCACTGTCCCTGCCTTTTGGGGGAACCTGGCTCCTTAACAGGCCGGCCCCAACCAAAGACTGCAATTACACTGAAGAAAGTGGAACACGAGACACACAACAAAAACAAAACACAAGCAGGAACAACCCTAAACAGGTCAGGAACTGAAGGGGTAAAAGTTAAAGGAACCAAGCAAGGAATAAACAGAGGATAACAGAAAAGGTAGGTAACAGTAACAGAAACCAGGGAAAAAGGTACAGAGTCACTGGAATACCGGATAAACACAGAGTAGCTAGCCTAGGCACAAGGCTCTATAGCAGGCACAGATAAACGGCAAGTGAGAAACTAAATAGTGGCTAGAGTCCCAGCCCCAAGGCGTGATAGGAGCATGGATCCCAGCCACACCCTGAATGGACCAAAATTACTGGCAGGGACACCTGCCAGTAAAACTAGCAAAACTAGCCAAACCTTTAACCCTTAAGGAACCTAAGTGTTACAACAGGATTTTCTGGCTTGCACTTGGGATGAGCGCCGCATAGCGTCAGGACACGGGAACGCCCGCACCCGCCCAACATCCGCTGGAGGGCCGCAGCACCCCCGACAGTTAGCTTTTAAATCCTCAATTGCATATCAGCTCATTAAATCCATTGCTGATCCACATGGTAGATTTATTATTTACGTTTACAACCTAAATAATATCACCTACACCATAGTAGCAGTATATGCTGCTAACAAGCACCAAGTGCGTTTCTTTAATAAACTTTTGCACAAAGTGGCCTCTATCAAATAAGGCCATACCCTCTTCTGTGGAGACTTTAACATAGTTTCTGATGCACTGATGAACTCCACAGCTACCTTCAGACACAATACCGCAACATTGGGATCTCTGTTACATAGGGAAGAATAATATGATATATGGAGAATCCATCATCTACAAGAAAGAGACTACTCCTTTTTTTCATCTGCCCATAATTCATATTCACGTATAGATATGTTTTTACTGAGTAGATCCATTTTACAATTGGCAACACAATCCAGCATTGAGACTATAAAGTGGTCTGACCATGCGGCTATTTAACATAGTTTCTGATGCACTGATGGACTCTACAGCTCCCTTCAGACACAATACCACAACACTGGAATCTCTGTTACATAGGGAAGAATAATATGATATATGGAGAATCCATCATCTACAAGAAAGAGACTACTCCTTTTTTTCATGTGCCCATAATTCATATTCACATATAGATATGTTTTTACTGAGTAGATCCATTTTACAATTGGCAACACAATCCAGCATTGAGACTATAAAGTGGTCTGACCATGCGGCTATTTCGCTAACTATTATAGAAACATATAATGTTAAAGATACCTTGTGGCGCTGTAATGATCACCTTATTTCTAATCCCACATACAAAGCTAAACTAGACAACGCATTGCAGGACTACTTTGAGTTTAATGCTGGCTCTGTACCCAATCCATTCAGTATCTGGAATGCTCATAAGGCGTATATGAGGGGAATCTTCATTAAATTGGGCCATCAAGTTAAGAAAGAACGAGAACAAAAAACTACACTCTATCACCTCCCAACTGACTGTATTAGAATCACTAAATAAAGCGTCCTTTACCGAAGATCGCAAAAAATCTATCTCCTCCCTTAGGGCACAACTCAGGGAATGCTTATTATACCGATATAAGAAGCACTTACAGTCGGTGAAAGCCCATTATTACTTTCAAGATAACAAAGCTGGGAAATTACTAGCCAATAAACTAAAAAAAGAGCAACCAAATCCAGAATACCTTTTCTATCTCATCCGGTCCACGATTGTAAGCTATATGATCCTAAAGATATAGCCAACCAATTTATGGAATATTATTCCTCATTATATAACCTAGCTTAATCCCCACAAATATACCAAGCATCCACATCAGAGATACATTCCTTCTTGTCCTCACTTAATCTTCCCAAGTTAACTGAACAGCAACAAAACTCTCTTTTTCTTCCCTTTTCTTTAACTGAGATATCACAAGCAATATCTTTACTTCCACTAAACAAGTCACCAGGACCCGACGGTCTCTCAAACACCTACTACAAATCCTTTTCCTTCTCCCCCACATGACGCCAATGTTTGCGCATGCTTTTAATGAAGGCTCATTCCCCAAAGAAATGCTGTCGGCAGCAGTTGTTACATTCCCCAAACCTGGCAAATCACAAGACAAACCCCAGAACTTTACACCCATCTCTCTATTAAACACAGACGTGAAAATTTATGCCAAAGCACTTGCCACTCAACTATCACATATACTCCCATCCCTAGTAGCCATTGACCAAGTAGGTTTCACTAAAGGCAGGCAACTTACAGACAATACGAGACAGGCATTGAACATTGTTTACTTTTTTTAAAAAAATTGCCCAGGTTTAAAAGGTAAAAAATACTATAATAAAAATGGCATAAAACTAAAGCAATATTTAATTGAAAAAAGACACAAACACAATTTAAATGACTGGAAAAAGTAGTATAGAACATGATAGACTAATGGTTGCTAACAATGTTGCATAAATCAATAGTACAAAGGACAATGATAAACTTTATAATATATCTTATTAGATAGAAATGTCAAGTTCTCATATTATCAGCTGTTTATCCCCTTGAAATTTGCTTTGAATCTATCCAGGATAGGAGCAGCTCACAGAAGGATCAGATTACACATGTCAATGTAAGTTCATGGAGGTACTGTAGGGATGAGTGAGCAGGAACTCAGAGACAGGGACAGCAAGAGAAACTGCTACAACTAAATAGGAAGTTTATATCTCAGCAGAAGTGCTTTATTTACAACCATACAGTTGAGTATTTACTATAATACCCTCCATTATCCTGGAGCTGCTTCTGAACAAGTTAGTGAGTGAGTGAAAGTTATGAAGCAGGTTTTCCCCTTTTGTGCAGTGGATGGCAACTAGTCTCCACCCAGCAGATATATCAGAACTGGAAACTAGACATTCAGTATGCAGATGAGAAAACTGCTAAAAAATGCCAGATACAAGTTATACAGTGGCCAGAAATAGTGTAATTCCTCATGTATACACACTGTACTATTTCTTAATGCCAAGTGGTTGAAAGGTTAAGTATGCTTCAAAATAAGTTTTTTTGTAGCATGGAAAGGCAGTGTACTGTGCAAAATATCCTATATGTAAGGTTGAAAGTTATATAATACTTGGTAAATGTGAACATATACACTCACCGGCCACTTTATTAGGTACACCTGTCCAACTGCTCGTTAACACTTAATTTCTAATCAGCCAATCACATGGCGGCAACTCAGTGCATTTAGGCATGTAGACATGGTCAAGACAATCTCCTGCAGTTCAAACCGAGCATCAGTATGGGGAAGAAAGGTGATTTGAGTGCCTTTGAACGTGGCATGGTTGTTGGTGCCAGAAGGGCTGGTCTGAGTATTTCAGAAACTGCTGATCTACTGGGATTTTCACGCACAACCATCTCTAGGGTTTACAGAGGTGGTCCGAAAAAGAAAAAACATCCAGTGAGCGGCAGTTCTGTGGGTGGAAATGCCTTGTTGATGCCAGAGGTCAGAGGAGAATGGGCAGACTGGTTCGAGCTGATAGAAAGGCAACAGTGACTCAAATTGCCACCCGTTACAACCAAGGTAGGCAGAAAAGCATCTCTGAACGCACAGTACGTCGAACTTTGAGGCAGATGGGCTACAGCAGCAGAAGACCACACCGGGTGCCACTCCTTTCAGCTAAGAACAGGAAACTGAGGCTACAATTTGCACAAGCTCATCGAAATTGGACAGTAGAAGATTGGAAAAACGTTGCCTGGTCTGATGAGTCTCGATTTCTGCTGCGACATTCGGATGGTAGGGTCAGAATTTGGCGTCAACAACATGAAAGCATGGATCCATCCTGCCTTGTATCAACGGTTCAAGCTGGTGGTGGTGGTGTCATGGTGTGGGGGATATTTTCTTGGCACTCTTTGGGCCCCTTGGTACCAATTGAGCATCGTTGCAACTCCACAGCCTACCTGAGTATTGTTGCTGACCATGTCCATCCCTTTATGACCACAATGTACCCAACATCTGATGGCTACTTTCAGCAGGATGATGCGAAATGTCATAAAGCTGGAATCATCTCAGACTGGTTTCTTGAACATGACAATGAGTTCACTGTACTCAAATGGCCTCCACAGTCACCAGATCTCAATCCAATAGAGCATCTTTGGGATGTGGTGGAACGGGAGATTCGCATCATGGATGTACAGCCGACAAATCTGCGGCAACTGTGTGATGCCATCATGTCAATATGGACCAAAATCTCTGAGGAATGCTTCCAGCACCTTGTTGAATCTATGCCGCGAAGAATTGAGGCAGTTCTGAAGGCAAAAGGGGGTCCAACCCGTTACTAGCATGGTGTACCTAATAAAGTGGCCGGTGAGTGTATATGCAGCTGCTAAAGTCATGTTAGACTTTAAAGTAATAATTCTGTGAAACCATACAATCAAATGCCCAATGTTCTTTATGTAAGTGTCTTCTGGGGAGCCCTCCAAACTGCCCTGATTGGAAAATACTAATGTGGAAGTTTAACATATTAAGCATTGCATGAGATATATTACTACATTTTCCAAACCTAACAGTCATGTAAACAAAAAAACAAAAAAGAAAACAACAATGGTAAACAGTAACTACATAGAGCTGTAGTAATTAACCTTTTCAAAGTTGGAATGGGCATGTATGGACAAATAACATGATTCTGGCTTTACATGTAGACTTGTTTGTAAGTGAATGTAAAACATCGGCTGTGCTGCAATGTTCAAAATTTTGAGAACCTTTAAGTTGCAAAGTGATACCAAACATTATAAAAATACAAGTGATTTCAATAAAGCATTCATCTAGTGGAATGCCATTACTGCTTACTGCATCATTGCTAAACAAGAGTTCTTACAGATCATTAAGGAATCCAGCCAAGGACCCAGATGCTATTGCAGTACAAAACACATTGCAAAGCTTGGCACCTGGGCCCTGCAGCTGCCAGATATGCCTTGTGAGTGCCCACACAGGACGATTCCAATGTTGGATCATAAGACTCAAAATAAGTCCTTAGAGGATCACTGCTGCAATCAACTTAGCTGAACACTGCCAAACACATTTTACAGAAGCATGCATACCCTAGGGAGACCCAAAGTTTGCATGCTGCTTCAAATTACTATGTAGAAACATTATAGGAGTCAATCTTTCATCTTATGAACAAAAGGATAAAAGGAAGAAATATGTTCCAAGAGGAAAGGTGACAGACAAATAGCTTTGGGCATGTAAACATATTATGTACGTTCTCACAGTTTCCAAAGTATCCTGCTATGAAGTAGAAAATATATGTTTATTCTTAGATTCTTTTGCTTAGACAATGAAAGTGCTATTTAGTTCAAACTATGACCTTCAGAGGGTATTTAAAAGAAGTTTTAAAAGGGCTATTTTCTATACAGTATTTGGATCTAGGAATGGAAAGTACTCATAAACAATGACAATGACAATAATAACAATATTGCAATAATGACAATAAATGCAATAATAATGAATTCAGAAAGGTTCATAGAATTTACCTTTTTGCTTAGACAATGAAAGTGCTATTTAGTTCAAACTATGACCTTCAGAGGGTATTTAAAAGAAGTTTTAAAAGGGCTATTTTCTATACAGTATTTGGATCTAGGAATGGAAAGTACTCATAAACAATGACAATGACAATAATAACAATATTGCAATAATGACAATAAATGCAATAATAATGAATTCAGAAAGGTTCATAGAATTTACCATTCACTTTATTTAATATTCAGCAAGAGACATATAATTGCAAGTGCCTTCTTTTACCATTAGCATTACTTGTTTATGCTTTTAAGAAAAAAAGCATAAACAAGTAAAAAAAAGGGGAATAAAAAAACTTATTCCACCATCCTTTGCCAGCCTGGACTGGCCCACAGAAAAACATGGGAATCCTTCAGTGGGTCCGTAAGCAAGAATGGGCCCCCAGTTCCCTACCCTCTGCACAAAATAAGCTCATTTCGTTACTAATAGGCAGTACAACATCTTAGCTAGTCTATGTGTCAATATAAAAACCGTGTAGATTACAAACTACCCAGTTTATTATTATAGACACATCAGGTGGCTGGGATGACTTGTAGGTACAGAGGCTGCCAACCAGAGTTGTCTTTATCCAGGAACCTACCTAAGTTGCTGCAGGGGCCCCCATAATCAATTTTGCATTAGCTGAATGATGCTGTGTGTGCATGCGTTCTTGGCTCACAAAACTAAGAGTCCTGGCCCAAGGGAAGAGCAAGTATCCATGATACTGATAGGCTCAGTACAGTCCCAGCAACAGGCTGGGCAGCAGACTAATTGTAAAAAAAATATGTGTTAGCAAAGTTTTATGTTTTGGCACAGATAATATTTGCATGTAGCTATAGAGTGGACACCCAGAATGTATTTTACTGGGGGACCCTAGGCACCCCTGTCCAACAGTGATATTTTGCATCTGAGAAAGAAGATGGTATGACTGCACCAAATTAGATTAATGGAGGTTTATACCTGGGACTGTAATTATTAGTCAATGTCTATGGGAAAGAAGCTTTCTACTTCAATATACATGAGTATTCTTTACTGTAAAAGCAGTGAAACTATAAAAACTCTCTGCCAGAGGAAGCTGATATGGATAATTCATTGAAAATCTATGTACTTCTGTCTTAAAAATAATAACATCGGACCTCTTTTGTGCAAGGTAAAAACATTTTTTTTAGAAATCCTAGTTGTGCCAAACTGGGCCAAATTGTCTCTATGTGTGCAACCTTTTAGACAGATTCTAAGTGCAGACACATTTGTGAATCTGGGCCAATGCTTTCTACAGTTTAAGATACAGAACTGCTAATGTGCTTTAACAGGAACAAGTTACCTCAGATGACATTAGCAGTCATTGTACATGGTTGCTTACAGCCTTTTAATGATGACTAATGAATATGCTTGTAATAATAGGGTTTATCATTATTCGCTACAAAGAGCAAGGCCATGATTTTTCAAGGCCAGATTTGACACATGAGGCTTTACTGCATAGAGAAAGAATAAGTGATCCCAAATTTCATATACTGACATATAGTATGCATTTGTAGTTGTAGCAGTTGTTAATGCAACCAGCATGGCATACTATGGTATTAAAGTTGCAGAATTCATTTGCTGGTTGCTGTATCTGGACAACAGTGCACATCACTTTTATGTGCATAACCTCAAAGGGGTTGTCCGCATTTTTATATTGATAACTAGTGCTGAGCGAACCCGAACTGTAAAGTTCGGGTCCGTACCGAACTTTGCGAGTTCGGGCACCCGGACCCGAACCCGAATTTTG
The DNA here is from genome assembly GCA_900303285.1 of Rhinella marina. Taxonomy (NCBI): domain Eukaryota; kingdom Metazoa; phylum Chordata; class Amphibia; order Anura; family Bufonidae; genus Rhinella; species Rhinella marina. The sequence goes on along the minus strand of ONZH01016975.1, from coordinate 15,090 downwards.
AAAAAAAAATCTGGATTGGAGTTTGGGCGTTTAATAAACCTTGTTGAAAGGCTGCAGGGCAGCCAATCAACAAGCTTTTAAGCTGTGGGCACTTAGAAACCATTACAGCCATGCCTAGTAATGGCATGGCTGTGATTGGCAGGTGCATCATGTGACCCAGCTTCTATATAAGCTGGATAACATATAGCACTGCCCATCAGCTCTGAGTAGTGTAGGCACAGGAAGCAGGCAGCTGAAGTGAGGGAAAGTGTTAAGAATCTGGCTATTTATTCTGTGGGTGACCTACAGTATATGTAGTGATTATTTGTGGGTGTAATACACCAGCTTTGCACCCCTGACACAGAAATATAATAATTAATCTGGATATAAATTCTGTGGGAGACCGATAGCGATTTTTGTGGGTGCAATGCATCATCTTTGTACCCCTGACACAGAAATTTAATAAGTAATCTGGCTGTTAATTCTGTGGGTGACCTATAGTGATTTTTTGTTGTTGCAATGCACTATTTTTGTACCCCTGACACAAAAATATAATAGTTAATCCGTCTGTTAATCCGGTGGGTGACATATTCACGTTTTTGCTAAGACATTCAGCTGTACTGCATACGTGACGGTGAAATTAATACAGCTAATCCGTTTGCTAGTCTGGCAGGTGACATATTCACGGTTTTGCTAAGACATACAGCTGTACTGCATATGTGACAGGGAAATTAATACAGTTAATCCGTCTGCTAGTCTGGCAGGTGACATATTCACATTTTTGCTAAAAGATTACACCTGTACTGCATACGTGACAGGGAAATTAATACAGTTAATCCGTCTGCTAGTTCGGCAGGTGACATATTCACATTTTTGCTAAGACATACAGCTGTACTGCATACTTGACAGGGACATTAATATAGTTAATCCGTCTGCTGGTCCGGCAGGTAACATATTCACATTTTTGCTAAGACATACAGCTGTACAGAATACGTGACAGGGAAATTAATACAGTTAATCCGTCTGCTAATCCGGCAGGTGACATAGTCATGTTTTTGCTAAGAGATTACATCTGTACTGCATACGTGACAGGGAAATTAATATAGTTAATCCGTCTGCTAATCCGGCAGGTGACATAGTCACGTTTTTGCTAAGACATACAGCTGTACTGCATATGTGACAGGGAAATTAATACAGTTAATCCGTCTGCTAGTCCGGCAGGTGACATATTCAAGTTTTTGCTAAGAGATTACACCTGTACTGCATACGTGACAGGGAAATTAATGTAGTTAATCCGTCTGCTAGTCCGGCAGGTGACATATTCATGTTTTTGCTAAGACATACAGCTGTACTGCATATGTGACAGGGAAATTAATACAGTTAATCCGTCTGCTAGTCCGGCAGGTGACATATTCACGTTTTTGCTAAGAGATTACACCTGTGCTGCATACGTGACAAGGAAATTAATATAGTTAATCTGACTGTTCGTTCTGTACTGCATACGTGACAGGGAAATTAATATATTTAATTTGACTGTTCGTTCGGTCGTTGACATATTTACGTTTTTGGTTAGAGGTACACCTGCACTGCATACGTGACAGGTAAATTAATAAAGTTATTCTGTCTGTTCGGTGGGTGACCTCAAAGAATGAGTAGAGCATCAAGTAAGGGACGTGGCCCTGGTCGTGGTGCTGCTGGTACTGGTGGAGCTCCTGTTGCAGGGAGAGGACGTGGTCGATCTGTGACAGCTACACGCCCAAATTAAATATCTTCCTCAGGTGCGCGTAGGCGACAGGACATTCAGTGTCATTTTGTATGCCCGAATACCGGTGTACGAATGGTGAGGCCAGAACAAGTAGAGGCAGTAGTAGATTGGATGGCTGACAGTGCCTCCAGTTCCTTCACATTGTCTCCCACCCGGTCCCCTGCTGAAAGCGCAGAGTTGGAACCTGCAGCCCATGGGCATCTGTCTTTCACCTCACCCTCTTGCAAATCAGCCAAGCAGTCTGAGCCCCAAGTCATACAGCAGTTTCCTATGCTTTTTGATGACTCTGCTGACGGGGTTTCCATGGGCCATAAACTTAGCCCTGCCCCAGAAGTAGAAGAGATTGAGTGCACTGATGCCCAACCACTTATGTTTCAGGATGTGGACATGGGAGGACAACCGCAGCACATCTCTGATGATGACGAAACATAGGTGCCAACTGCTGCGGCTTTCTGCGGTGTGCAGACCGGCAAGGAGGGTAGGGGTGAAGAGTGGGTGAAAGATGATGTGGAGGGTGATGAGGTCCTAGACCCCACATGGAATCAAGGTCATGCGAGTGGCGTGTGCAGTTCGGAGGAAGAAGTGGTGGTCACACAGCGCCAGCCGCACAGCAAAAGAGGGAGCAGGGTGCAAAAGCAGAGTGGCCATCCCCTAGCCAGTATGCTTGCTACTGCCCACCGCACCAAAATCCAGCTCCAAGGAGATCTCTGGCGTGGCAATTCTTCAAACAATGTGTTGATGACAAGACACGAGTGGTTTGCACGCTGTGCAATCAGAGCTTAAAGTGAGGCACAAATGTTCTAAACCTGAGCACCACCTGCATGACCAGGCATCTAAATACAAAGCACAAGCTGCAGTGGAGTACACACCTGAAAAACCACAAAAGAGCTCAGGCTCCTCTTGCTCCCTCTTCTGCTATGGTCTCTGCCTCTTCCTCCTCCTCTGTAGTGACAGTGTCACCTGCCACACCGGAAACAGAGGATATGGCAGCAACACCACCACCTCCACCACCGTCACCAAGCATGTCCACATTGTCCCATGGAAGCGTTCAGCTGTCCATTCCCCAAACACTAGAGAGAAAGAGGAAGTACCCCCCTACCCACCCACGATCCCTGGCCCTGAATGCCAGCATTTCAAAATTCCTGGCCTTTGAAATGCTGTCATTCCGTCTGGTGGAGACGAACACTTTTAAAAACCTTATAGCGGTGGCTGTCCCTCAGTACGTGGTTCCAAACTGCCACTACTTTTCCAGGCGAGCCATCCCTGCCCTGCAAGAACAAGTGGCGGAAAAAATCAGGTGTGCACTGCACAACGTTTACGTGGACCTGTAAACACGGGCAGGGACATTATATCTCCCTTACTGCACACTGGGTAAATGCAGTGGCGGCTGGGCCTGAGGCAGATAGCAGTTTGGCACATGTCCTACCGCCACCGAGGATTGCAGGACATTTCTCGTTGACGCCTGTTGCCTCCTCCTCCTACACCGCTTTCTACTCTACTGCCTCCTCATTCGGTCAGCGTAACACCTTCACCACCAACTTCAGCACAGCCAGGGGTTAATTACAGCAGGCTGTTTTGAAACTCATCTGTTTGGGAGAAAAACCCCATACCGCACAGGAGCTGTGGACGGCCATGGAACAACAGACCGATGAGTGGTTGGTGGCACTGAGCCTCAAGCCCGGCCTGGTGTTGTGCGATAATGGGCAAAATTTCGTAGTAGCTCTGGGCCTAGCCGGTTTTATGCACATCCCTTGCCTGGCGCATGTGCTGAATTTGGTGGTGCAGAGGTTCCTGAAAAATTACCCTGATATGTCAGAGCTGCTGCAGAAAGTGCGGGCCGTCTGTGCTCACTTTCGGATGTCTCACCCTGCTGCTGCTTGCCTGTCTGCACTGCAACGTAACTTCGGCTTTTCCGCTCACCGCCTCATATGCGACGTACCCACAAGGTGGAATTCCACCTTGCACATGCTAGTGAGACTGTGTGAGCAGCAGCAGGCAATAGTGGAGTTTCAGCTGCAGCATGCAAGGGTGAGTCGCTCTGCGGAACAGCACCACTTCACCACCAACGAGTGGGCCTCCATATGGGACGTGTGTATCGTGTTGCGCTGTTTCGAGTACTCCACCAACATAGCCAGTACCGATGACGCAGTCCTCAGCATTACTATCCCACTTCTATGTCTCCTTGAAAAAACGCTTCAAGCGATGATGGAAGAGGATGTGGCACAGGAGGAAGAGGAGGAGGAAGAGGGATAATTTCCACGGTTATCAGGCCAGTCTTTCACAAGTGGCTTGGAGGGTGGGTTCCTGCATCAACAGAGGCCAGGTACAAAACTGTCTAGCCAGGGCACAGTTCTGCAGGATGAGGAGGATGATGATGATGAGGAAGAACCGTGTTCACAGCAGGGTAGCACCCAAAGCAGCTCATGGGCATCAATGGAGCATGGTGGGGTACAGAGGACACAGACTATACACCTCCCACAGAGGACAGCTTGTCCTTGCCTCAGGGCAGCCTGGCACACATGAGTGACTACATGCTGCAATGCCTGCGCAACGACCGTCGAGTTGCCCATATTCTAACCAGTGCTGATTACTGGGTGGCCACCCTGCTGGATCTCCACTATAAGGACAACATGTCATCCTTAATTTCGCCACTGGAGCATGATTGGAAGATCCGTGAGTACAAGCGCACGTTGGTAGACTCACTGCTGAGACAGTGGGGGCTCAGTGGAAGCCCCAGGAAATGGCAGAGGAGGAGGAAGTCGCCAACGCAGCTGGGGCACCGTCAGCACCTCAGAAGGGAGGGTTAGCATGGCCAAAATGTGGAAAAGCTTTGTCAGTACGCCACAACAACCAGCACCACCAGCTGATACGGAACGTCTTAGCAGGAGACAGCATTTCAGCAACATGGTGGAACAGTACGTGTGCACATGCCTACATGTACTGACTGATGGGTTTGCCCCATTCAACTTCTGGGTCTCCAAATTGGGCACATGGCCTGAGCTTGCCCTTTACGCCTTGGAGGTGCTGGCTTGCCCTGCAGTAAGTTTATTGTCCGAACGTGTGTTTAGTACTACAGGGGGGGTAATCACAAACAAGCGCAGCCGCCTGTCCACAGCCAACGTGGACAAACTCACGTTCATTAAAATGAACCAGGCATGGATCCCACAGGACTTGTCCGTACCTTGTGCTGAGTAGACAAGTATACTGGCTGTACCCATTGTTATACTCCAGGGCACTTTATCTTTGCATTCTCTTTTCTATTTCCCTGATTTGGGGTCTTCCCAAATAAAAAAAAATTAAATAAAATAAAAAAAAAATAAAAAAACAACAAAAACAGTGTTTGCTACCTCCTCCTCCATCACCACTTCCACCTATACCGCCACGTCCACTGCCTTCTAAACCTCCTACTCCACTTTGACCACCGTCTCCTACTTCAAGATTATTATTTTTTTATTTTTTTTCTATTCTATGTTATTTTAAGTCATTTACCTATCCACATTTGTTTGCATGGCAATTATCCTGCTCTTACCCCCATTTTGCAGCCCTCTAGCCCTTACTACGACTATTTTGCAGCCATTTTAGTGCACCAAAGTTCAGGTCCCCATTGACTTCAATGGGGTTCGGGTTCGGGTTGGTCCGGGTCCCGAACCCGAACTTTGACCTAAAGTTCGGCGAACCCGCCGAACCCAACCTTCCACAGGTTCGCTCATCCCTATTGATGACATATCCTCAGGACAGGTTATCTGTATAAGATCTGTAGGGGTCTGACTCCTGGCACCCCTGCCAATCAGCTGTTTGAAGAGACTGCAGCACTCGTACGAGAGCTGCCTTCTCTTCATTGTTTACCTGTTCCCTATCACAACTGCAGCCGTGAGCAGTATAATTACATCTCAGGCATCTCATTCACGTCTATGGGACGGCGGGACGGTTCCTTCCTCTTTACTTGAACAGGAAGGAGCTGTGCCATAGAAGTGAATTGTGCAGCTGAGATGTAATTACACTGCTCACCGCTGAAGTTGTGATGGCGAGCAGGTAAACAATGAAGAGAAGGCAGCTCTCGTACAAGTGCTGCGGTCTCTTCAAACAGCTGATCAGAGGGATGCCTGGAGTTGGCCCCCCACCGATTGATGAGGATAGGTCATCAATATAAAAAGATAACCCCTATAACAGGGGTAGGGAACCTCCGGCTCTCCAGCTGTTGTGAAACTACAACTCCCAGCAAGCATACTCGCTCTGCTCTTCTAAGAACTCTCATAGAAATGAATGAAGCATGCTGGGAATTGTAGTTTCACAACAGCTGGAGAGCCGGAGGTTCCCTACCCCTGCCCTATAAGACTGATTATACAGAGAAGAGTGACACTACCCAGAAACTACAGGAGCAGCTGGTCACAGATATATTTTGCAGAAAGTTCCTTCCTCTGTTTCTTCAAGAATTAGTTTCTTCAGCAGCAGCAGTGTGTTTTATACAGTCTTTTTTATATTTGTGTAACCCCTTCCAGATGTATAGCGCCATGAAGTTAATAAATAAATAAATAAATAATAATAATAATAATAATAATAATAATAATAATAATATTACAGTTCTGTGTCCCACTTGCTGTGAAACAGGTCAACAAGGCTTTGGGTTGGCTTAGGCTTTGGGTTTCAGTTGGCATGGTCTTTTTTCCCCTTTATTTATATTCTATTTTATATCTTTTAATTATATATGTTTTACTTATATCTTTAAATATTTTTATTACATAGTATAGCACCAGTTACACAGGAGCCAAATTTACAGGGGAAACAGTCTCCTGTGGTGGCACTTGTCTCTGGAAGAGATGATCTGGGTCTGCTATGATACCACTGGGGAGTCAATCAGCATTCATATGAACACTGGTTCCAATTGAGACGGCAGCATTGCCGCTTTCTCTATTTATTACATAACACTCACAGAGCATTATGTGGATTACAAAAAAGTAGCCAGAAGTGGTTATAATTTGCTTCCATCTTCTCCTCTGTGCCCATTTATCTGTGTCAGCCAGGTATCCGCCTCACCCCTGCCAGACTGAAAGAGCATTACTGCAGTGATGCCATAAACCTAGAGACATGTGGATTAGGGACCTGCACTGCCCACCATCAAAAGACAGTGGGCAGTAATTAAGGGGTTTAAAGTACAACTTCAATAAATAAAAAAATATTGTCATTTTAAATGGAAGTATTATTAATGTGCCTACTGTATACCGCTTAAGTAGAATACATGCAATGAGTAGCTCAAAACTAAAAGTACAGTTTCATGTTCATCTAATCATAAAGTACTATAAGTAAAGTACAAACTGCTAATTATTTTTGAGGGCAGCAAAGCCGCAATGACAATGAATAACTGTAGAGAAATGTACAAAGGTCTATGACAGTGATTTTGTGAAAAGAACTGTGAAAATGAAAGTGTCTTTTAAATGATGAATTAGTGGTTAATTAGTCCATACGAAATCAGCATATTTCAATTGTGCTGAAATACAAAATGATCTAGGTTACTACACTATAACTGACAACAATAGTATCAGCGGCAAAGCAGTATGCTAGCCTCAACCCTTCCTACCAGCAAATGTTCTGTTCTGCTCTCAGGATGGAATTTATTATCTGAGAACTAGGTTTCAATGATATATAGTATGCTGGATGTAAGACAATGCATGAAAATGTCAAATACTTAATTAGAATGATTTTTTTTAATTTTAGAAATATATTGAATGGCTTACAATCCATTTAGAGCCAATTTAGAGCCTTGAAGTGTTTTGTTTTCCATATTTTGACCTTAAACGGGTTGTGTCACTTCAGAAAATAGCATTTATTATGGAGGAAGTTAATACATGTCACATACTAATGTATTTTATCTCATTACACACTTATCGTTTCCATAGTTACGACCACTATGCAATCCATCAGCGGTGGCCATGCTTGCACACTATAGTAAAAAGCGTTCGCCTATGTGAGTTCTCACAGTCCCAGCCACCAGAGAGACTGACACTTCTTCCTTTAGCGTGCAAGCACGGCCACTGCTGATGGATTGATTACATGTTGGTCATAACCATAGAAATGAGCAGTGAATAATATGATGAAAAAATGAATCCAGACAGCAAAGGAGGCAATATGGATAATAACAATACATTAGTAAGTGCCTTGTAGTAACTTTCTCTACATTTTAAATGCCACTTGGTTAAGTGACACAACCCCGTTAAGTGCATTTACAAAGAGACACTGAGGAAGGGGATCTATTGGAGGGAATTTATTCATATAAGGACACATTTTAGCACAAAGGTGAATAAATTTAAATCCATCAGACAGCTGCTCTGCTATCACACCTGCAGCTAAAATCTTTCTGCTTATTTCTAGCAGTCACAGTGCTGACACTGCAAAATTATAAGTAAAACAGCACAACATCTAAGAATAAATAGGAAACATGCTGCATTTTATATCACTTGCAGGAAATATCAGGTGAAAATTCTGTATAACATATATAGTCAACTTACAGAGTTAAGCCTGCCTTACACCATCTGATTGCCAGGCAAATCATTGCTGACAATCTTTCAGCACAATTAAAAATCATTGCTTGCCAGCGGCAGATTGTGGTGTCTAATCACGGTCTTCTGCTGGCAAACAATGATTCAGTAAGAGGATGAGCGATGTCATTAGCGCTCACTCCTCCCCATATTGTGGAGGAGTTCGCTGCATGTAATTTTGCTTCTGTTATGGAGTGCATTGATTTGCACCAAAATTTGTGTAATTTTATGCCCTTATAATTAATACATCTGTCCAAACATTTAGGCTACACCCCCCTTTGGCAAGATGTGTACAACATGTGTTTGTTAGATGGTATTTGAAATCTCAGTGAAAACATGAACTACTAGTCTGAAATCCGTGTCAGGGTATCTCCAAACAATTAATTTTTTTTGGTTAGGGAAATGGCATATTAGGGTGTCTTACAATACAAGGGGTAGTGGGCAATTATTGGATAATAATGTGAAAAACTAGACAAAAATTTATGGCGGAGCATCTTCACACAGTTGAATTTTTATTTTTATTGAAGTTTAGGAAAAAAGCATAATAGTGTGTTTTACAATACAAAGGGTAGTGGATTATTATATATCTCTGAGTGATAATGTGAAATACTAGGCCAAAACCCATTTTGGTACATCTCCACACAGTGGAAATTTCTTTTTTTTTTTTTTTTGTTGAAGTTTGGTAAAATAGCATATTAGCGTGTCTTACAATATACAGGGTAGCGGACGATCATGCCTCTGAGTGATAGCTTGAAATATTAGTATGAAATCCGTGCTTCTCAAAACAATTTAATTTTTTTAAGTTTAGGAAAATTGCATATTAGTGTGTCTTACAATACAAAGCATAGAAATCCATGTTGGGTCATCTCCACACAGTTAAAGTTTATTTTTTTTTTTTGTTGAAGTTTGGGGAAATAGCATATGTGTCTTACAATATACAGGGTAGAGGATGACTATATCTTTGAGTAATAATGGGAATTACTAGGCTGAAATCCATGTACATGCATCTCCAGGCAATTCGAATGTTTGGTCTGGTGGTAGGGTGAATAAATATATAGTAGTTTGACAACTTGTTTTTTACACTAGAGAATTTTTGTTTCTGAATCTGCATATTTTAATGCACAAAAGACATTAGGCCCAAATCTGTTAGTGACTGTAATACTGATTATTTCTAAAGTCAACTGTGAGTAGCAGTGTCTTCAGTGTATTTGGGTAAAGGGAAGCACATTGTATTGTGCCTCCTTGTCTTTAAGTTCCAAAAACCAGATATTCAAACCTGCCCCATACTCTGTGTGACCGAGTAGATTTAGGCACAGAAATGTCAGGGATATGGAAGGGTTCCAAACAAAAGACCAACATCCAGAATGTCAGGAGTAGCTACAGCAGTAGTTATCCAGCCAGAAGTAGTAGTAGATGTAGTAGTAGGCCTCAGTTGTCCCTGCTGGCTTTGGAAAGGCGAAACATTATTGTTAAGGATAGAGATGAGCGAGTAGTGAAATATTCGAAAGTTCGAAATTCGATTCGAATAGACCGCGAAATTCGACTATTCGACCGAATATCGAATCCCATTAAAGTCTATGGGGAAAAAATGCTCGCCACTTGGAAATCTCAATTCGACCACTTGGAGGTCACCAAGTCCACCCTGAAACCTCAGAAAAGGATGCCAACACTGCTGGAATGCAACTGGGACAGCAGGGGAAGCATGTCTGGGTGCATATAACGCGCCCAAGTCGCACTATTACGCCACTATCACAGCCTCTCAACAATACACTGCAAAGACAATGTAACCTCTCTGTAAAGTAAGACCATACAAGGAAACCTTCTTTCCTCAACATTGCCATGGACCCCAAGCCAAACTAGACAAAAAAGAAGATAACATTCTGCACCCCTTAAAATCACGTTGCCTATGACAACCACAGATGGCATAGGCAAGGGGGAAATCAAATAGACCCCACCCCTAATTGTCATTGTGTGTGTGTGTGAGATGTGGTCAGACATGTCTTCTTTAAAATGTAAAAACAACTCAAACACATGCAGAAGCCTTAAAATGCCCAAATTGTTGGCGCTTGAGATGTCAGTGACCCGACCTGGCCCAGTGTCATGTCTAGCAGGTAAAGCAGTGGGGATGTTGAGGGATGCGTAGGACCGCAAAAGGCAGGAAGAGGCCGTGGGCTGGCCAGAGGCTCATGGAAAATTTGTGGAGGCCCAAGCGGTGAGACGTCTTAAAAATTGTGTGGAGGCTAAAGAGGTGAGACCTCTTAAAAATTATGTGGAGGCCCAAGAGCTGAGACCTCTTAAAAATTATGTGGAGGCCCAAGAGGTGAGACCTGTTAAAAATTATGTGGAGGCCCAAGAGGTGAGACCTCTTAAAGATTTTGCGGAGGCCCAAGAGGTGAGACCTCTTAAAGATTTTGTGGAGGCCCAAGAGGTGAGACCTGTTAAAAATTATGTGGAGGCCCAAGAGGTGAGACGGGTTAAAAATTATGTGGAGGCCCAAGAGGTGAGACCTCTTAAAGATTTTGTGGAGGCCAAGAGGTGACACCTCTTAAAAATTATGTGGAGGCCCAAGAGGTGAGACCTCTAAAGATTTTGTGGAGGCCCAAGAGGTGAGACCTCTTAAAGATTTTGTGGAGGCCCAAGAGGTGAGACCTCTTAAAAATTATGTGGAGGCCCAAGAGGTGTGACCTGTTAAAAATTATGTGGAGGCCCAAGAGGTCAGACCTCTTAAACATTTTGTGGAGGCCCAAGAGGTGAGACGTATTAAAAATTATGTGGAGGCCCAAGAGGTGAACGTATTAAAAAATTATGTGGAGGCCCAAGAGGTGAGACCTCTTAAACATTTTGTGGAGGCCCAAGAGGTGAGACCTGTTTAAAAATTATGTGGAGGCCCAAGAGGTGAGACCTGTTAAAATTTTTGTGGAGGCCCAAGAGGTGAGACCTGTTAAACATTTTGTGGAGGCCCAAGAGGTGAGACCCTCGTAAAAATTTGAGGAGGGAGGCCCAAGAGGTGAGACCTGTTAAAAATTATGTGGATGCCCAAGAGGTGAGACCTGTTAAAAATTATGTGGAGGCCCAAGAGGTGAGACCTGTTAAACATTTTGTGGAGGCCCAAGAGGTGAGACCTGTTAAAATTTTGTGGAGGCCAAAGAGGTGAGACCTCTTAAAATTATGTGGAGGCCCAAGAGGTGAAAGACCTGTTAAAATTTTGTGAGAGCCCAAAGGTGAAGAGTTAAAAATTATGTGGAGGCCCAAGAGGTGAGACGTGTTAAAAATTATGTGGAGGCCCAAGAGGTGAGACCTCTTAAAAATTATGTGGAGGCCCAAGGGACCCTAAATTGGAGCCAAGGTGAGACCTCTTAAACATTTTGTGCAGGCCCAAGAGGTGAGACCTCTTAAAAATTATGTGGAGGCCCAAGAGGTGAGACCTCTTAAACATTTTGTGGCAGGCCCAAGAGGTGAGACCTCTTAAAAATTATGTGGAGGCCCAAGAGGTGAGACCTCTTAAACATTTGTGCAGGCACAAGAGGTGAGACCTCTTAAAATTATGTGGAGGCCCAAGAGGTGACACCTCTTAAACATTTTGTGGAGGCCAAGAGGTGAGCCATAAATATATAAATTTTTCTTATTTACGGAGCAATTCTACGGCGGTTAAGGAGGAGGAGGAGGAGGTGGAGGAGGAAATGGCACTTCATACAGATGGCAACTTCACTTTTGGCTGCTTTCCACTGTTGGAATAAGCAAAGTTCGGGTCAATCCACTTGCTGTTCATTTTGATTAGCGTCAGCCTGTCAGCACTGTCGGTTGACAGGCGGCTGCGCTTATCGGTTATAATGCCCCCGGCTGCGCTGAACACCCTTTCTGATAGCACGCTGGCGGCAGGGCAGGCAAGCACCTCCAAGGCGTACAGGGACAGTTCCAGCCACGTGTCCAACTTGGAGACCCAGTAAGTGTAGGACGCCGAGGGATCGGGGAGGACAGGGTTACGGTCTGCCAGGTACTCCCGCAACATCCGCCGATACTTGTCCCTCCTGCTGATAGCGGGCCCCGCAGTGATGGAAGTTGCACGAGGGGGTGCCATGAACGTGTCCCACACCTTGGAGAGTGTTCCCCTGGTGGCTGTGGGCCTGATCGATGTTGTGGGACTCTGGGAGACCCTCTCCTCTCTGCCGCCAGCGATGGTGGGTGGGAAAATCTCCATCATGTTCTGCACGAGTTCCCTCTGGTATTCCAGCAATCGATTGTCCTCTCCTCTACCGGAATAAAAGAGGAGACGTTATCTTTATACCGGGGGTCCAGGAGTGCGAAGACCCAGTACAGTTTGTTCTCCACTATCCGGACAACACGTGTGTCCCGGGAAAAGCAGCCCAGCATGAAGTCAGCCATGTGTGCCAGACTCTGAATAGGCATGACCTCACTGCCCCCACCAGAAGGATCACTTGCCATTTCCTCCTCTTCCTCTTCCGCCTCCTCTCCGCCCCATCCGCGCTGAACCAATGGGACGCACACAGCCTGACTGCTACCCTCGCCACCAGCATCCTCCTCCTCTTCCACAGCCACCTCCACGTCGTCCTCCTCCTCATCCTCCTCCTCCTGCAACTGCCACCGTGAAGCAGACAAAAGTGTGGTCTGACTGTGTAGCTCCGTTGCGTCTCCTCCTACCCCCGTCTCCTCTGCGTGCAATGCGTTCTCCCTTATTGCGATGAGCGATTCTTTAAGGACGCATAGGAGCGGGATGGTTACGCTCACTATAGCGTCCTCGCTGCTGACCTTCTTGGTGGACTCCTCAAAGATACGCAGTACATCGCATATGTCTGCCATCCATGGCCACTCGTGGTTGGCAAACTGAGGGAGCTGAGTTGGAGGCACGCGTGGATTCATAATCTGGTACTCCATCAATGCTCTCTGCTGCTCACACACCCTGGCCAACATGGAATAGGTGGAATTCCAGCGAGTCGGCAGGTCGCACAACAGCCGATGTTCAGGCAAATGGAGGCGTTGCTGGAGTTTTTTTAAGCTAGCAGCAGCTACAGTTGACTTCCGAAAGTGAGCGCACAAGCGCCGCACTTTCACCAGTAGCTCTGCCAGGTTGGGGTAAGTCTTTAGAAATTTTTGGACTACCAGATTAAAAACGTGGGCCAGGCATGGTACGTGATTGAGTTCGGCAAGCTCCAGAGCCGCCACCAGGTTACGGCCGTTATCGCACACGACCATGCCTGGTCCTAGCTGCAGCGGCGACAGCCACATCTCCGTCTGCTGCAATATGGCGTCCCTCACCTCTGGGGCGCTGTGCTTCCTGTCGCCCAAGCTGATGAGCTTAAGCACCGCCTGCTGACGTCTCCCCGCGCCAGTGCTGCAACGCTTCCAGCTAGCGGCTGAGGGCGATGTTAAGGCAGAGGAGGAGGAGGAGGAGAGGAGGGGGGTTTATCAGAACCCATGCTGGCAATCTTGGCGGGGGTGGTAGGTAGGCCGTCTCTGTTTGCGACCCCGTCCCCGCTTCCACTACATTCACCCAGTGTGCCGTCAAAGAGATGTATCGTCCCTGGCCGCAAGCGCTTGTCCACGAGTCGGTGGTCAAGTGGACCTTTGCGCTGACTGCGTACCTCAGGGCCCGCCTGATGTTACGCGACACGTGCTGGTGCAGGGCGGGGACGGCACTCCGGGAAAAGTAGTGGCGGCTGGGGACGGAATAGCGAGGTGCGGCAGCCGCCATCAGGTCGCGGAAGGCCTGCGTCTCCACAAGCCTAAACGGCAACATCTCCAGGGCCAGCAGTTTGGAGATGTGGCAGTTTAAGGCTTGGGCTTGGGGGTGACTCGAGGCGTACTTCCGCCTGCGGTCGAACGCCTGCGAGATGGACAGTTGTTGGGACGAGGAGTGTGAAGGTGCAGGCGAAGAGGCGGGGGAAGGGGAGGCTGAAGGAGAAGGCCCCAAAGTAGCCGAGGCAGAGGCAGATGTGGAGGTGTCCTGGCTGGAGGTCTGGACCGCAGTGGCAGCACACAACAAAGGGGAAGAGGCAGTGGCAGCAAGACCGGGCGCAGGTTGTATTGCGTTTGCTCTCTCCCACTCAGCCCAGTGCTTGACTTCCAAGTGACGCCGCATGCCTGAGGTGGTCAGATTGCTCTTCTCAGAGCCCCTACTCAGTTTTGAGTGGCAGAGTGTGCAAACCGCGCTCAGTTTGTCATCCGCACAAACATTAAAAAATCTCCACACCACAGAAGTACGAGGCCTCGATGGGGGAGCTTCGCGCGACTGCCCGCTGCCGGGAACAGCTTCGGCCCTGCTGGCTGTGGCCTCACTTCTCTGTCTGGACTGTCCTCTGCCTATGGACATCCCTCTGCCTGTGGACATCCCTCTGCCTCTGGACATCCCTCTGCCTCTGCATCCCTCTGCCTTTGCTGCCTTTTCGGTGCTGCGCAGACCACCACCTCTCCACTCTTTCCTCGCTGGACATCACCCCTGGCCAAGTGGGGTCGGTCATTTCGTCATCCCCAACCTCCTCTTCCACTTCCTCACTCTGCTCCTCCTGCTGCCCACTGGACATTCCAAGCCTCCCCTTGATGGCAACTGCGTCTCATCATCATCATCGCTCATGATAAAGATGCTGGCTCAGGTCCACATCAGCAGGAGATGGCGAAAACTCAAGTGTTTGGGCATCACTACAAACAAATTCCTCTGCTAGCTCCTGGGATTCTTCCGGCACATCTGAAAAAAGGACCCGAAAAGAGCTCCTGGAGGGGTCCAATGGTGGGATGACTCTGTTGCCAGGTGTGGAGGAAGGAGGGTCAGAGTGAGAACTGTGTGGATGACTGGCTGGT
>ONZH01016974.1:0-39291 GCA_900303285.1 Rhinella marina | reverse complement strand
TTTTTTGGAGTTTTTTTTAACCTTTTTTTGTTGCGGCTAAACGGGGTTGACAGCACCCAGCTGAGCAGCAACGTGTAGCGTGTACGGTCACGGAACAGGAATGCTACCTGTCCTGACTTTTTTCTTTCACTATTTTTTTTTCTCACCCTATCTCTCCCTAGATATCACATTTTTTTTTTATTTATATGACTTCCTCTCCCTATCTCTACCTATCTCTTGCTTTCTCAGCCTCTTTCCCTATCTATCACCTTAACTTCTATATCTAGCTTTCTCTTCCTCTCTCCTGCTTCTCTCACTAACCCTTTCTATTTCTTCTCTATCTCTCCCTGTATCTATCTACTTGTTTGACTATCTATCTATCTATCTATCTATCTATCTATCTATCTATCTATCTCTTTTCCCTCTCTATCTATGGAGCTCCTTTCTCTCGGATGTCTGAAGACGCACTGACAAAATGTCGGCGCGCTCAGGCACTTCCGGGGCTGTGGGGGTTACGTCACACATCTTGTTTTTAACAGAAAACCAGGATACAAGGGATTATAGGAGTAATAATCCCTTGTATCCTGGTCTAGTATGTGAAAAAAGTAGTTTTGCGCCCCCGTTTTTTTTTTTTTTACCAGATTCGTTATGAATCGGGTTCGTTACGGTTCTGTTCGCTCGAAATAACGGCGACGCAAAATATACGCATATTTTAGAATGTACACTAATGCGTACGCTAATGCGTGTACACATTAGTGAACATTCTCAAATATGCGTATATTTAGGGTATGGAATATGGCATATTCCATACCCTAAATATACGCATAGTTGAGAATGTTCGCTAATGTGTACGCATTTTATGAATTTATACGCATTAGCGTACTCATTATCGTACATGCTCAATAAATATGCGTATATTTTGCGTCGCCGTTATTTTCACCAGATTCGTTACGAACTTTATCAAAATTCGGTTCGGTGACGAACCGAACTTTTGGGAAAGTTCGTAACGAATCTGGTTCGTTACGGTTCGGTTCGCTCATCCCTAGTCATCAGTATCTGATCGGTGGGGGTCCGACACACGGGAACCCCCCACCACCACCAATCAGCTGATTTTGATAAAAAACCATCTGGACCCATCTACAAACAGCAAGGTGACCTGAATACGGATGGGAGTCTAACTCTAAGTGCTCATGCACACTCAGGGAACTGAGCAAGTACGCTTGTGTGCATGAGCCCTTAACCTGTCTCTATGTCGTTCATGGACATCTAAAATTCAAGAAGATCGGCACCCATAAAAAAACTGTGAGGGTCATTTATTAAAGGGGATTTCCGGGATTTTACAGTATCTGATCAGTGGGGGTCCGACACTCAGGACCCCCGCCGATTAGCTGTTTAAGAAGACACCGGCGCTCCCGTGAGCACCGAGGCCTTCTCTCAGCTTTTCCTAGGGCAGCGACATCACGTTCATTGGTCACGTGGCCTAGGAGCGGCTCAGCCCCATACTTACAATGTACAGCACTGTGCTTGGTGAGCTCAGAGAAGGCCTCAAACAGCTGATTGCCAGGGGTCCCGGGTGTCCTGAGGATAGGTCATCAGTAGTTAACTCCAGGCATGGGATCTCTCCCGATCCAGTCCTGCAGCATAAATCAGCATAAATCAATTTCAAAATCCTCCAGCTGCCGCTCACTCACTGCACGCAGCAAATGAATCCCTAGCTCATCTCCTCCCTGCACATGCCCCCCCCCCTCCTCAGGAATGTAATTACCAGAGCAGCGGCAGTCAGTTTCTGCTGGCTTGTTGCTCCGCCTCCGCCTCCGCCTCTTGTCCTCTCTTCTTTTCTAGCAGCCAGCCCCGAGGTCTCCATCAAGTGCAGTGCACTCACAAGCCAGCCTGCAGTGTGCAGTCTGCCTCCCCTGTTGCTGGCCAGGTTCACTCAGAATCAGCACAGTTCATTGAGGAGAAGATTCACATTAGCATGTAGTGTGGCTCCTCCTTCCTCTCCCAATAATAAGATCTGCAGTACTGGCACAGGCTTTGCCAGTACTGCTTATTTTGTTCTATTGGCTGGCCGCCTCCTCTGACATATTCAGCTGCCAGCCAATTATAGGGCCCAATTTTATTATAATAGTAGGGATTGGTGGGCAGTGTACAGACAGCCCAGCCTCAGTTTATTTAGGTACATTCTTTCCTGCTGTTTACTGGTTGGGTGACCACTAGAGCAACTGTGTAGGTAAGCTTGGCTGTTCTAGTGCTTTGTTTCTGTCCATGGCCCAGTCGATAACTCCCCCCCCCCCCCCCAACACTTGATGTACCCTTCTGATGAGAATAAAAAACTGAACAAAGAATTAACAAGAGCACAAAACACCTACATATTTTGTGACTATAACAGCTCTTCTCCATATCAGTGCTATGTGCAGCTGTGCTACCAGTGCCACCATGTGCTCCTCTGTGTAGTGATGCCATCACCTGTGTACTCTGTGTATTGATGCTGCTGTGTGCTGTCCCTTGCCATGTTCTCTGTGCGGCTACCATCTTCTCCTCTGTTCTGCCATGTGCTCTGTGTGGCCTCCATTTTCTCCTCTGTTATGCCATGTGCAGGCATGGGATTCAGCCAGTTCCCTCAGGTTCTCCAGATCTGGTTGTTAAAATTACAATCCGATCAGAGAACCAGCTGAATCCTGATCTGGTGCTCTGGCGGCGGCAGATGGAGATGAGCGCTTTCATTCCATGGTTTAGCTCGTTATGCTTTTTAAAAGTTGGGTGATATGTGTGTGTAGTATATATATGGTGTGTTTATGTATGTGTACCATGTATATGGTGTATTTATGCATGTTTCATATATATGGTGTATGTATATTTAAACATGTGTTATGATGTCGCGTGTCCGCAGTTGAATAGGGAACCTGTTGTTAGAAATTTGAATCCCACCCCTGGTTAACTCCCGAAAAAACCTTTTAAATTTGCCGAGACAACAACTGAAAGCTAAGGTACCTTGCCATTCGATTTATCTTTTAAGTATCTAAAGTATATTTACCTTTCCAGTGCTGTTGTAAATGACAACGAATAATGTATCTAACCCCTAACCACATGCAGGCCTCATTCTTCAGTATTATTCATGCTAAATCAAGAAGTGATCAGCCTACTGTAGGTAATATAATCAATGGGGAAACATGGATTGAGCTTTTATTCCACTGTATGAACTATAGCATATTTGTAACTTTAATCCTTTCTTTAGGTCCTTCAAGCTCAGCAAAAATCCAATTTCTAGTTATTAACGCTCCATGACATTTGTAACCATATGTAGCGTGATTGACAGCCAGGCATTCAGCACCTTATATATTCAGGATTTCTGTATATCCACAGAGTCTCTCTTTTTCATTTCTACATGCATTGCTCATCTGTGGCCAAGCTAAGAGGCACAGTCATTCTATCACAAAATTCATATTATGCCATAAAATATCATGGCCCTTTCACATCATCAATCTATTCAATAGCTTCACTGATAAAACTTCAGGATAAATTTATTACTACGAGGCGCTTGAACCAAAAATTCATTTATGTTACTACAGCACTAAACAATCCTCGGGCTTCATGACTATAGCAAAAAGGCATATAAATTCATAAGCAAAGGCCGTCATAAATTACTCCCTTATTCATTCTCTCAAGGAGTCTGTGTAAATTCCTTTCAAGTTTATCTATGTTGAACAAGGTACAGTATACAAAGGACTTTATTTATTAATTTTGGATGCTTTTGATCATAGACCTTTATCTCATGTCCTTGAATGAGGCGCTTGCAGTGGTTAGACTATATATCTGATGCAGGATTTTAAGAAAAATGGATTGGGCTTTTTGTGTCCAAACATTTATGGTTATATAGTTCAATGCCGTTTTCTTATGAAACTATTTGTATTTTTTGTAATATTTGAAAGGATGAAATGTTTAACATTCATGTCATACATAATATAATCTTTTTTATTTACATAGTTTAGAATTTTTAATTATTTCATTGGTTTTATTTAGAGATGACCCAATTTTATTGGTTTTATTTAGAGATGAGCGAATCATCCAAAATTCGCTTCACCGAATATTCGTCGAATTTTTAAAAGATTTGTACCTAATACGAAGCTATTCGGTCAAAACTGCGTACAAATAATTTGTTATTCTGTCGTGTTCTGCGAACATTCGCGCACTAATAACAAACATACAGTTGTTAAAGGTACGCTACTTATGTGAACACGTACGCATGAACGTACAAATTGCATAAAATCCTCAGAGTACTATTGTCTAGCGACTGTATAATACGCAGGCACGCACGACGCTAGGCCATGGCGTGCACTCCTCAGAGGCAGAGCGAAGTTTTACAAGTGGCATCCAGGCATTCTTCAACATTTAGCTCTGAAGAGCTTAAATACATGATCCGGCTGGTGGGCCGGCAGGATTACGATGGCACACACCAACACCAAACCAGCAGCAGCTGATCTGAGGCAACTATTACGAATTCTACCAGTAGAAGTTGCGGCTACATGTCCTTTGGAACTGCTGGCCTGTGCCACCTTCTACTTCTTTTTTTTGGAGCTCGAGTTCTGGCTGGAAGTGGAACCCTTTTGCTTTTCCATGCCAGAAATCTTCACTTGACTGTGGCCCTGCAGGTCTTTGTCTCTCTCCCTGTCTCTCTCCCTGTCTCTCTCCCTGCCTGATTAATATTACTAGCCCTGCACTAGCCCTGATATGTGTATTATGGATGCCCAGAACAACACCACAATTTCTAGAAAACAGTTCTCTGTCTTTCACAACTTCACAGTGCTTCTGCTCATCTTAGCAGTCGCAGCACAACTGATGTCGCTGGCTTACCGAGCCTATGGGCCAATCAGAGCAAGCCCTTCCCACTAGGCCAGGTGACCGCTTTCTTCCCGGGCTTTTTGCCGCCTATTTTCCGCACGAATAACAAAATTACAGTAAAAGTTTGCTAATTAACTGAATTCGTATGCAGCAGCATATAAATTAACTTATACGTAGCATTAGCATACAATTCATTGGACAAGTACATAGCGTATGCGTACAAAGGTTTAAGAACATTTAAGATTCGAACGGAGCGAATCTGAAAAAATCCGGATTCGCTTCAGATTAGAAAATTTGTAAGATTCGATATGAATTTACAAAGCGGCGAATAGATTCGCTCATCTCTCGTTTTATTTTATATTAAGGGGTTTACAAGGTTAGAAGAAAACTTTTTTTTTTCCTATAAATATTGCCACTCTTGAGCACTGACCATGTCCGGTATTGTGACAAAAAAACAACAACTTGTTTTTCAACTTATGACAATCACGTGACAGAGATTATTAACACGATACTTAGAAAACTGATCCTGATTTGGAAAAAAAAAGTTTTACCATTATATCTGAGCTTAAAATATCGGAAAGAACTAATTCTAAAAGATGATCTATTACACTTTTTTTGCGATTGGATGCAAATATTGGTTCAGCATGGTTAAAATAATTAAACTAAATAATGGTGAAAATAAATTACTGATGAAATCATGACAGTTGATTAAAGTATTGGATTGACACAAGCAGATATGACCATTTAATTATGAAAATAAATATAGGATGATAATAGATTATAATAAATTATGACTTTTGACCCAAAAGTGGAAGTAAACCTATGGTCAGTTGGGTTGAAAATTAATTTGGTATACAATTATGACTACTGAATCTAAAAAGAATTGCCAAAAATAATGATGAAAGCTGATTGGAAATAGGACCATGATAATGGGTCTTGTGTTTATATTTGTTTCATTATTTTCTAGTATATTAATAAGACCCAATCATACTACTTGTTTATAAAATATACTGTATAACAAAATTTATAATAAAAGATGAATTCATATTAAATCCATACTTTCATCCATTACTAAATGAATAATAGATAATATATTAATTTATGTAAACTATAATTCATTAATTTTGGTTCCCATATAAATATAATAGCCCATAAATATAAGAATCTCGAAGGGCTGTCAGATAATAAGTCAGATAATAAATAAAGTCAGGTCAGATAGCAATCTAAGTCCCAAGACATACATCCTGATCAACTTGCTCCTGATGTTAGCCAAGTCTGATGACATGCGCACTGGCTTACAAACATCGAAATAATAACTAAGTCCCCTGACATGCGCACTAGTGTACGGGATTTTAATATCTAAGTCCGGACATCGTGCGCACGCAGGTAGGAAAGGAGAGACAAGACCATAAATGACGTGGATACAGCGGACTATTCACAGGTGACTGAAGGTGAGAGGTGAGTGGTGGACGATGAAGTCATTCAGACCCGATGCATCCCGATTTAGCGAATAGAAAAGAGGCGGGATATACCGACCAATAAAAGAAGTGAAACTTCAGGTAATCGGGTTAGCAGCTCCAATACCCCTGAGGACGCCATGTAATGGCGAAACATGTTGGGGGAGCTCTGTGTTTGTTTGTTTTAAAATAGCAGCCGCATTTAGTTGTATATGGATCGCCGGGACGCACTGCAGACTTCCCGATAGAATGATCCAGGCAGGGAGGGATGTATCCATAACAAAGAAATATAATAACTGAATGTATTAGAAATAGGGAAAAGTGAACCCAGCCTATACATAGAGATATAAAAAGCTCCAGCATACCGGTGAAGTGTGAAGAGGGAGACTCTAATAGGTTCATATAGACAAACATCCTAAACCCTAAAAGGAGGGGAATATGAAAACAATATTCCCTTACCATTGTTTTGACTGCATCAAGGCATGTTGAAATTAACAATTAAATGCAGTTTGTGGTTTTAAACTTTGTTTGGGGGGAAATTTTCTTTATGATATATTTATAGGAATACAAGAAATAAAAGTTATGTTTTATTAAAGGCCAACAGAAAATATAGTCTGATGACTATTGGATCTAATACAACGTGTATAATAACACAGGTATGTAACTGAATGCTATCTTGCAATAATAAGAAATGTGTTTAATAACACTGTTATAATAATGGTGTTATTGCCTTAAAATGCTTTTGCTGTAACTACCCATTCCCATAAGTAATGTGTAACATGTTTAATAACATCGGTATACATGGGTATAATAACTTTACTTTAAAAAAATGTTCAAATAAAAAGTGCTCATTTCTTGTCATAAAGCCATTTACTATTGAATTTACTATTGAAAAAAAATATCATAAAAAGTATCAAAAGATCAAAATTTCATATGTATCTCAAAATGGTACCAACCTTAAAAAAAAGTGAAGCTAAAATAAAGTTAACATGTTGATTTTTCCTCACAGTGCACACCATAAAAGACAAAATCCAAAAAGCAATTGCAGAATTTTTCTTCATTCTACTTCTCAAAAAGCAAAATAAACTGCAATCAAAAAGTATTTACCCCAAAATAGTGCCAACTATAATGAAAATACCAAAATGTGTTTTTTGCCTAGATATTGGCTTAACAGGCAGACAAAGACTCAATGACAGCCCTATGCAAATCCAATAATAAGCAGAAATAGGGATCAACTTAACTTTTAATGTAGGTATAAATTTTCCCCTTTTAAGTAAAAAAAGTCATCCCAACATATTAGGGAATGATGATTATATACAAGACCAGAGGTAATCACACATAAAAATGCCTATTCAACAACAGTTATCTCACTATTGATGTTAGACCCAGTCATAAACATAAACACATATATAGCTCAAAGGGGTACCTTGATGGTCATGCTGGTCTTCTTGGGAAATGTGCACCTTGCTTTTAGCCTGGACCATGTGCAGCTTATTGTTTTCATCCAATACTGGTACTGTGTGTCATCTGGTGGTTGATAGTAGTCAGATGTGATTTCTTCTGTGCTTTTCAGGTTGGGTCCCCTGTGGACCCAAAAGAAGGAAGGGAATAGTCATCCCTACCAGGGCTTACTACAGAACATCTGCCCTGAAAAGGGCATCCCCATCCGGAACTTTGCACTCTGAACAGATTGCTATTTGGACCATGCTGACATATGTCAATCATAGGAACATGTACAGTGCTGGTCGGGAAGTCCAGCTTCCAAAAAAAATTCCAATAGCCATTATTGTTCAGTGCAGATTAAAATCCAGTTAGGCACAACGTCTATGCGTTTCAGGTCCAGCAGTAATAACCCTTACTCATGACAAAGTTGTGCTCCAAACTGAGGGTGTTTTATGCCAGCCACTGGCAATCAGGTCACAATAGGGCAGAGAAAACTATATGAAAGCCACGATATTGTCAGAATTACAAGTTACTTCATCCATTTCAAGGGTTTTATCCCCACAACATAGGCTGCTATGTATCTTCTACATGACCTGTTTTATGAATGTCACACCGAGGGACAGGAGCTTCAAGTTACACCTCTGTCAGCTACTGATCATAATTGGAGTTCCAATAAGGAAAGTACACGGGAGAGTTGCAACACATCTAGTATTCTAATGTTAAAAAAAAAAGGTCCATCTTTAGCTCAACAAAGGGAGGGAAGCTACACTTAATAAATAAGAAAATTAGCCATCAAAATGACTTAATGATTGTTCTAAAGAGTTCATTCCAGACTGAAATTCAAGCCTTGTTTTTACTTTTATAGTAGAAATAGCATGGGAGTATACAATTTTGTGTTAACTGCTTTATACTGTTTATTTACCCTGTTACAGCAACGATAATTAAAAACCCAATTACTCTGCCATTTATTAAACTGATTAAAATATTTAGAATATAGTATTTTTTTAGATTTATCAAATCAAAATTTCTTTTCTTTTTTTTTCCATCTCATTAGGCAGCCGGAATTTGGCAGTTTTTCGAGCATTTTCCACTAAATGTTCAAGATTATGTGCACACACCTTCCTATTAAGTGTTCTCTTTGGAGCAATGCTTGTAGGTTATTTGTAATAACAGCAATTTACATTCATAGGCAAATTAGAATTCAGTACATCCTGTGATCAATGTGCACGATTACACTTCGGTACATATTTATGAAGCTTGATTCTCTCAGCAACTATGTTCGTACAAATTGCACTCCATTTACATGGTGTATTGCTTTTCTTCTGCTTGTTTTATAGGGGAGGAAATTGACTTACGTGTTAAAAGCTTAAAAGTAAAATAAAAAAAAAATCATAAAAATGTAAATAGTTGCCAAAGAGAACTACACCTCATTCACACCTTCTGCCTGAGCAGAGAAATACAACAGAGTTCATCCATTAAGCACAAAAAATTATGTATATTTTTAGCTTCTTTAAATATGCAACAAAAATTCTGCCTTTCTGCCAGTCTTTTGCAGCCCATAAATTGAATTTGAAATTAGACCGAAATTGTTATTTATTGTCAGACAATACTAAAGGACCTCTGAGTGCTTCTCTTCGTGGCCACTGATTTCAACTATACAATAGTCCCGATGATCAATTATAGGTTCAAGTAGAAGGTCCATCCTGTGGGTGACCAATTAAAAAATAACCTCTCTACATCACATTTATGTTAGGGTTTTCTTTCTCTGTGGGTAATCTAAACTAGCATTAGTCAGCATTATATTTTCAGTTAATTTCCCCTTGGCCTCAATGATAAAGAATGAAGACCAAGGAACTGAATCCACGTGCGCACCATGCAAATAAATGGAATCTGTTGACTGATCTGTAATGACCAGTTTTTTAATGAAAACCACATGGGTAAATGTATCATCCCCTTTAGCACCAAAAAGCCTCAGTGTTGTACACACTGTAGATGGGCAAAATTTTTGAGGTTTATACGCTGCTCTCCACCTTTCAAAGTAGTGAGTCCTGTGAGTCCGGCATTGGCTGGTGTAGATTAGAGATGTGCGAGCATGCTCGTCCGAGCTTGGTGCTCGTTCGAGTATTACGGTACTCGTAAGTACTCGCTGCTCGGACGAGTATCTCGCCATGCTCGAGGAAATGGTAACTTCCGCATTGTGCATTTTTGGAGCCTATAAACTCAGCCAATCACAAGCCAGGAGACTCTGCGGTACACCGAGTATCACGTGGGGCCCTTACATGTCGATAGCAGGGGTTGGCTGGCCTGATCAGGTGACCCTGGAATATACTAGTGACTGCCCGCGGTGCTCGGCTCAGATGCTGTCTGGATGTCGTTAGGGATAGAGCTGCTGCGTTTCAGGGAAAGTGTTAGGGCCTGCATTTAGTTCTTTGTTAGGCAGGAGTGATCTCACAAGAACCCAACAGCCCTTCTAAGGGCTACAAGACTTTTTTTTGGTCTCCTGGCTGGGCTGGCTGGCTGGCACTAGTAGTGCAGCTATCGCCATATATAACCCTTTTTTTTATTGTTATATCTCAGTGATACAAATCCATTTCACATAGCTGTGTGGAACCATTCTGTGTGTCACAGTTCAGCTGTCCACTGAACACAATCCGTATTTTCTGTCCAGGTGACACATTCTGTACGTCACTTAATTAAAAAATGTCTTTTGCACTCACTGATACAGGTAGATTAGAAAAATCTCTGTGCGACATTTGTCTGGGTTGCAGTCAAAATAGCCACCATCAGCAGGGGTTGAGTTTGCTGTCTGATAGTTTCTGCACGCCACGTTCCAAAAAAACAAAATATAAAAAAAATATATAAAAAAATAATTTTTTTGTTTTATCTCAGTGATACAAATCCATTTCACACAGCTGTGTGGAACCATTCTGTGTGTCACTGTTCAGCTGTCCACTCAACACAATCCGTATTTTCTGTCCAGGTGACACATTCTGTACGTCACTTAATTAAAAAAGGTCTTTTGCTCTCACTGATACAGCTAGATTACAAAAATCTCAGTGCGACATTTGTCTGGGTTGCAACTAAGCAGACCAAGTCTGCCTAATCTAATAGTTTCCGTGTAATTGCTCCATACTGCACGGTACATAATAACATACGTAATTTTGATCTAACTTATCCACCTATATATTTACTTGTTCAGTTTGTGGGTTTCAGTACAGCAGGCCCATTTATTTTATTTTTTTTATATAATACACTTATATACAGAAAATGTTGAACCCCAGGGCTAAGGGTCAAGGACGAGGGCATGGGCGTGGGCATTCAATTACTGCAGGGGGCAGAGGCCGTGGTCCTGGGCAGGGTGAGACAGTACCTGCTGATGAGGGAGCAGGGGAACGCCACAGAGCTACACTCCCTAGCTTCATATCTCAACTTACAGGGACACGTGGTAGAGGACTGTTGAAACCACAACAGTGCGAACAGCTGATGTCGTGGATTGTGCACAATGCTTCAAGTAATTTGTCCACCAGTCAGTCTTCCACGCAGTCCACCCACGTTACCCAAGGGAGCACTCCTATGGCTCCTCCACCTCAACCTCCTTCCCCCCAGTCTGCCCCCTCCCAGGAAAATTTGGAATGCGATCCGGCATACTCTCAGGAACTGTTTTCTGGACCCTTCCCAGAGTCACAAACCACTTCTCAGGTTGTTGCTGACCTCGTTCCCGATGCCCAAGTTTTCCAACTGTCGCAGTCTGTGGGTGATGATGATGACGACAATGTTGACTTAGTGGAAGAAGTTTGTAAAGAGGTGTCGGACGATGAGGAGACACGGTATTCAGACAGTGGTGAAGTTTTTGTCAGGGCAGGAAGTCCGAGGGGGGAGCAGACTGAGGAATCGGAGGATGACGAGGTGACTGACCCAAGCTGGGTTGACAAGCCAAGTGAAGACAGTGCCTCTGAGGCGGAGGCGAGTGCTGCACCAGAACAGGTTGTAAGAGGCAGTGGTGTGGCCAGAGGGAGAAGCAGGGCCAGAACTGGTGCATCAGCAGCAACTGTTTCACGTACTGAAGCTCCCGTGGCGAGGCCTAGATGTTCGCAAGTCTGGAGGTTCCTTAAAGAAAGTGAGGATGACCGACGGACTGTGGTGTGAACCTGTGCCACACCAGGATCAGCAGGGGTGCCACCACTACTAGCCTAACCGCCACCAGCATGCGCAGGCATATGAGTGCTAAACACCCCACTCAATGGAACCAAGGCCGTTCACCTCCTGCGGGTCCCACCACTGCTCCTTCCCCTGTGTCACTCGCTGCCTCTGCTAGTCAACCCCCTGCCCAGGACCCCGGCACGAGCGCCTCCCACCGGAAAACCACACCTTCGCCTCCACGATCCTCCACAGCGTCCACCAATGTGTACCAGCGCAGCTTTCAGCTGTCTTTACAGCAGACGCTGGAGCGCAAGAGGAAATACAGTTCCACCCACCCACATGCCCAAGCCCTCAACGTCCACATCTCCAAATTGCTAAGCCTGGAGATGCTGCCCTATAGGCTGGTAGAGACCGAGGCCTTTTCGCAATCTCATGGCGGTGGCTGCTCCTCGGTATTCAGTCCCCAGCCGCCACTATTTTTCCCGATGTGCCGTCCCAGCCCTACACCAGC
The DNA here is from genome assembly GCA_900303285.1 of Rhinella marina. Classification (NCBI taxonomy): domain Eukaryota; kingdom Metazoa; phylum Chordata; class Amphibia; order Anura; family Bufonidae; genus Rhinella; species Rhinella marina. The sequence goes on along the minus strand of ONZH01016974.1, from coordinate 26,922 downwards.
ACGTGTCACAGAACATCATCCGTGCCCTGACCAACGCTGTTTCTGAGAAGGTCCACCTAACCACAGACACATCGACAAGTGGCAAGGACACTATATCTCACTGACGGCACATTGGGTTAACTTGGTGGAGGCTGGGACCGAGACTAACCCTGGGGCCGCTCATGTACTGCCCACACCGAGGATTGCGGGACCTACCTCGGTCACGGTCTCTCAAACGTACTATGCCTCCTCCTCCGACCCCTCCTCCTCCTCCACCGAATTACCATCCGTGGGCACGGCGCCTTCAGTCGGTAGCTCTAGGCGCAGCAGCAGTGCCGTGGGTAAGAGCCAGAAGGCACAAAAGGCACAACGCCCAAGAGCTGTTACAGGGCATCACGGCGCAGACCGATGTGTGGCTGACACCGCTGAACCTCAAGCCAGGCATGGTTGTGTGTGACAACGGGCATAACCTGGTGGCAGCTCTCCAACTCGGCAGACTGACACATGTGCCATGCCTGGCCCACGTGTTTAATCTAATAGTTCAGCGGTTCCTCAAGACATACCCCAATCTGTCTTATTTGCTCACCAAGGTGCGCCGCATCTGTGCGGATTTCCGCAAGTCCACCACAGATGCTGCCACTCTCAGGGCAGCGCAGCACCGCCTACAACTGCCCGCTCACCGACTGTTGTGCGACGTGCCCACGAGATGGAATTCGACATTAAACATGTTATCCAGAGTTTACCAGCAGCGCAGAGCGATTGTAGACTGCCAGATGTCAACTGGCAGTCTACAATCAAACAAGTAGAACCTTTCCACTCTCATCCCTGCAGAGGAATGGAGTATGAGAGTGAATAGATATCAACAGGCCCTGGTGCACAAGCTGAAACAATCCTTCCCATCTGACGCTGCTAGCGGCAGAGGGCTTGGTTCTGTGGGCCAAGTAGTGGGGGAGAGGAGGCGAGCAGGCAGCTTGTCCAGCACTGGCAGGGGAACGCTCTCCAAGGCCTTTGCCACTTTTATGTCACCCCAGCAAGACACTGTCACCTGTCCCCAGTCTAGGCAGAGTAGGGGGGAGCTGTACAGAAAGATGGTGAGGGAGTACCTAGCTGACCATACCAACGTCAGTAGCGATCACTCTGCTCCATACAACTACTGGATTTCAAAGCTGGACACGTGGCCTGAACTGGCGCTGTACGCCTTGGAGGTGCTGGCCTGCCCTGCTGCTAGCGTGCTGTCAGAGCGGGTATTCAGTGCAGCTGGTGGCGTCATCACCGATAAGCGTACACGCCTGTCATCTGACAGCGCTGACAGGCTGACGCTTATTAAAATGAACAAAGCCTGGATTTCACCGGAATTCAAATCTCCTCCGGGGGAAAGCAGCTAAAGATTTAAATAACTTATGTATCCGATTCCTCTTCTCTACTCCTCCTCCATATCGTCTTTGCCTAACGTTGACCCAAAAAACGCCATTTTTTAAAGGTCCAACTGGCACTCTTACCACAATTTTTCAGGAGGGCCCCCTACAGGCCCTCTCTTCAAACAATTTTTCCTGAGGTCCACCTACAGGCCCTCTCTCCAAACAATTTTTCTGGAGGTCCACCTACAGGCCCTCTCTCCAAACAATTTTTCCGGAGGTCCACCTACAGGCCCTCTCTCCAAACAATTTTTCTGGAGGTCCACCTACAGGCCCTCTCTCCAAACAATTTTTCCGGAGGTCCACCTACAGGCCCTCTCTCCAAACAATTTTTCCGGAGGTCCACCTACAGGCCCTCTCTCCAAACAATTTTTCCGGAGGTCCACCTATACAAATCCATTTAATAAAATCCTTTCTTTCTCTTTAACTGATCTATACTGAACATCACTTTTAAAAATACGTCTTTTTCCTCTCTTTCCAAACTATTTTTCCGGATAGGTGCCATATACGGTATTAAACTGAGAAGAATACATAGAACACATACCACACTTGATCAAGCTCATAGTTGACAGCTGTACCGGTTGATGCTAAATTTTTAAGTTGGGATCCTACGTCGTAATTCGAACTCCATCCGGCTGTTGTCACCACCACACACGCTAGCCCAGGGGGCACTCCTCTATCTCTTCCAGCTCAACCTCCTTCCCCCCAGCCTGCCCACCACCTACAGGCCCTCTCTCCAAACAGTTTACCCGGGTAGGGGACGTATTAGATATTATACAGATTTTTTTTTGGTTCTTCTTTTAATTGCCTCCTGCGATAGTGCGATAGACGGGAATCGAACCTGGGTCAACTGTTTGGGAAGCAGCTATGCTCACCACTTTACCACCAACAGCGACAGCAACTGATAAGAACAGATACTAAACTTGATGTAAGCCAACATTTAGACAATCGATAACGCGAAACGGGTCCGCCGTCGAGCCCGGCGTTCGGCCACCCTGAACATGTCACATACTCTGACCGAGTCTGACCCTGGGGCCGCTCATGTACTGCCCACTTGGGGCCTGCCTCGTTCACGGTTTCTCAGAATTACTATGCCACTTTCTCCAACCCCTCCTCCTCCACCTTCGAATTACCATCTGTGCTTCACCTCCTGCTACCTCAGTCTAACTCGGTCACTCTGTTGTCACCACCATGCTGCGTCAGCCTAAATTTTTGGGTGGCTCACCTGCTACCTCATGTAACTTGGTCACTTGTTGGTGTCACCGCCATGCTGTGTCAGGCTTATGCGTGTGGCTGGGGATATGAGAGCAGTGCCAGCATGGGCATGGGTGATGGACCTTCGTTGCACCTAGTTGGGTGCTTCCCTATATATTCCCACCATGCCAGCCATGGGTTGTACATTAACTAATAACAGGGAAAACAAAATAAATATTTTACAGGAGGGTCAACCGCAGACACTCCAAAACAATTGTACATGAGGGAGTGTCTCCCCGTCTGCCATCATGTTCGGTCAGGCTGTCAGTAGGTACACCACCTCTGTCGTCCGCAGAAGCGGCCACTATGAAGAAGGCCACGGCAAGAACATGCCCTTTTCAATTGAGAGCAAGTGTAGAATTGTAGGAATTGTAGGAGGATGACACTTTTCTTCCGCAGTGGATTCACCTTCCCCTTTATCATTGCCAGACAACAGTTGGTGAAAAAGTAATTGGCAATGATGAAGAAAATGTAACGGTGCAGTGGACCGTCTGTGACGCAAAACCTATGTATTCCCACCATGCCAGCCATGGGTTGTACATTAACTAATAACAGGGAAAACAAAAAAAATATTTTACAGGAGGGTCAACCGCAGACACTCCTAAACATTTTTTAGGAGGGTCAACTTCGGACACTCCAAAACACATTTTTGGGAGGCTCGCCTACAGACATTTGACTGCTACCTCAATCTAACTTGGTCACTTGTTGGTGTCACTACGCTGTCACCATGATGTGTCAGGTTTATGCCTGCGTCGTGGGGCGGGGGATAGCATGAGCAGTGGTGTCACCTGCAGGCGGTGATGGACCTTTGTTGCACCTAGTTGGGTGCTTCCCTAACATGTGATGGGCATGTGCCTCGCCTTTCTTTGTCTGGGTGAGCACAATTGCCATGAGGGCAACCACCAGGCTGTTGCCTGAGAATTTGGGGTAATGGTGGGATTAGGCAGCCTCAGAGGCATCCATGCATGCTGCCCCTGCTGTTTCCTGTCCATTTCCGTGGTGTTTCCATCATTTTCTGAGGTTTCCAGCTTTTCACCCAGCCTTCCCTAGGCAGAGCCTTGGTCCCCTGCAAAAATGCTCGAGTCTCCCATTGACTTCAATGGGGTTCGTTACTCGAAACGAGCACCTGAGCATCGGGAAAAGTTTGACTCGAATAACGAGCACCCGAGCATTTTAGTGCTCGCTCATCTCTAGTGTAGATCTCTGCTTTGGCCTATGGACCTGCATAGATGCACACAAATATTGGGGAAGGTACCTGTTAAATTTATAATGTAGAGAAATGTAATAGAAGGCACATACTAATCAAAACAGTAGAAAAAATCCAGCAGCAGGCTCAGGATAAAATCCACTTTCTTGATTACTTCATTATAAAATCCACAGGCTGACCAGACAGGTATGGTCTACGCATTTCGACTGTACGTCTTAATCATGACCACCTTGATTAAGACATACAGTCGATATGCGTAGACCTTGCCTGTCTGGTCAGCCTATGGATTCGATTCCCGTCTATCGCAGGAGGCAATTCAGAATCAGTACAATTTCTAATACGTCCCCCTACCTGGGTAAATTGTTTGGAGAGAGGGCCTGTAGGTGGGGGGGAAGGAGGTTTCGCTGGAAGAGCCAGAGGAGTGCCCTCTGGGTCTTCCTGGACCTTATATTTAATGGATTTTTCGACCACGGAAAACGGAAAAAGAGCTTGCTCTGGCCAGGGGAGTGTCTTTCCCACTGCAGCTAAGGGGACGTGTCCATGCTCTGCCTATCACAGGTCAGGAGGCAATTAAAAGAAGAACAAAAAAAAACATCAGTACAACATCTAATACGTCCCCTATCCGGGTAAATTGTTTGTAGAGAGGGCCTGTAGGTGGGGGGAAGGAGGTTTCGCTGGAAGAGCCAGAGGAGTGCCCCCTGGGCTAGCGTGTGTGGTGGTGACAACAGCCGGATGTATTTAGAATGACGACGCAGGACCCCAACTTAAAAATTTAGCATCAACCGGTACAGTCGTAAATTATGAGATTGATCAAGTGTGGCATGACTTTTTAGATGGAGATTGCATGTGGTCACGTACTCCCTGGAACCCCATAGTCACCCCGTCTCTTATGTGCTAGCCCACAACATTCTCTGCCCCAATTCGCAAGACCTTTTGCTGTTTCCGTGTGCTGAAAGTGTGGATTTACCAGTGTTGTCTGAGGAGGTGGTGGACAATGGCGAGACACAGGTGTCGGGGGGTGAGGTAGTTGTATGGGAAGCAAGTTACAGTGGGGACTCCTTGGGGGGGGACTTTCTCATGATGGGACAGATTCAACTTGGGTGGATCAGGCACAGGAACAGATGAATTTTTTTGGGGGTTTATTTAACTTTTATTTAGCAAAAATAACCACAGAGATATTTATTCGTTATCTTCTCAGCGCAGTCTGGCGTTGGGGTTCGTAACTTTGTTGGCGAGCTGTGCCGCTCTCTCTACAACGGTCTGTAGGTTCTTAGATAGAGACTTTGTCGTCAATTTCAGTACAGAAGGACTTGTTGCTCATCCACAGAACCTCGACCTCCTTGACATTGTGGACGAGGAATTTGCGGGTGGACCAGGAATTTGCTGAACCCTGTGGGCAGCATGTGTTTGGTCTTCTACTTGCTACCGTATCCAATGTTGGGCAATATAGATTCGCAAGTAATATTATTTTTCACACCTATCCCCAAAATTAAAAATGTATGCAGTTTGCGCAAATAAAACTGGAAACAGGAACTGGAGAGAGGGCCTGTAGGTGGGGGGGCAGGCTGGGGGGAAGGAGGTTGATCTGGAAGAACCAGGGGAGTGCCCCCTGGGGCTAGCGTGTGTGGTGGTGACAACAGCCGGATGTAGTTAGAATGACGACGCAGGACCCCAACTTAAAAATTTAGCATCAACCGGTACAATTGTCAATCATGAGCTTGATCAAGTGTGGTATGTGTTCTATGTATACTACTCAGTTTAATACTGTAAATGGCAGCTATCCGGAAAAATAGTTTGGAGAGAGAGAAAGATAGGAAAAAGACGTAAATTGTTTGGAGAGAGGGCCTGTAGGTGGAACTCCGGAAAAATTGTTTGGACAGAGGGCCTATAGGTGGACCTCCGGAAAAATTGTTTGGACAGAGGGCCTGTAGGTGGACCTCCGGAAAAATTGTTTGGAGAGAGGGCCTGTCGGTGGACCTCTGGAAAAATTGTTTGAATAGAGGGCCTGTAGGGGGCCCTCCTGAAAAATTGTGCTAAAAGAGTGCCAGTTGGACCTCTAAAAAATGGCGTTTTTTGGGTCAGCGTTAGGCAAAGATGATATGGAGGAGGAGGAGGAGTAGAGAAGAGGAGTAGAGAAGAGGAATCGGATACATAAGTTATTTAAATCTTTAGCTGCTTTCCCCCGGAGGAGATTTGAATTCCGGTGAAATCCAGGCTTTGTTCATTTTAATAAGAGTCAGCCTGTCAGCGCTGTCAGTTGACAGGCGTGTACGCTTATCGGTGATGACGCCACCAGCTGCACTGAATACCCGCTCTGACAGCACGCTAGCGGCAGGGCAGGCCAGCACCTCCAAGGCGTACAGCGCCAGTTCAGGCCACGTGTCCAGCTTTGAAACCCAGTAGTTGTATGGAGCAGAGTGATCGCTACGGATGTTGGTATGGTCAGCTAGGTACTCCCTCACCATCTTTCTGTACAGCTCCCCCCTACTCTGCCTAGACTGGGGACAGGTGACAGTGTCTTGCTGGGGTGACATAAAAGTGGCAAAGGCCTTGGAGAGCGTTCCCCTGCCAGTGCTGGACAAGCTGCCTGCTCGCCTCCTCTCCCCCGCTACTTGGCCCACAGAACCATGCCCTCTTCCGCTAGCGGCGTCAGATGGGAAGAATTGTTTCAGCTTGTGCACCAGGGCCTGTTGATATCTATTCACTCTCATACTCCTTTCCTCTGCAGGGATGAGAATGGAAAGGTTCTGCTTGTACAGTGGGTCCAGGAGAGTGAACACCCAGTAATCGGTGTTTGAAAAAATTCTTCTAACGCGAGGGTCACGGGATAGGAAGCCTAACATGAAGTCTGCCATTTGCGCCAGAGTCCCAACACGCAAGAATTCCCTCTCCTCACTGGCCTGACTCTCCATTTCCTCCTCCTCCTCCTCCTCCTCCAAGTCCTCCTCTTCAGCCCATACACGCTCAAGAGTTAAGGACTGAGCACTGGTACCCTCTACTGTCTCGCCGACATTCTCCTCCTCTTCCTCCTCATCCTCATCCCCCTCCTCCGATACGCGCTGAGAAACAGACCGGAGGGTGCTCTGGCTATCAAGCGACGTATCTTCCTCCACCGTCTCTTGTGACAAGCGCAAAGCATACGACTTGATGCTGAGCAGTGAGTTTTTCAACAGGCAAAGCAGCGGGATGGTGAGGCTGATAATGGCGGCATCGCCGCTGACCATCTGTGTTGACTCCTCAAAGTTGCTCAACACCTGGCAGATATCAGACATCCACGTCCACTCCTCATTGTAGACTTGAGGAATCTGAGAGACCTGACTACCAGTTCTGGTGGAAGATGACATCTGGCAGTCTACAATCGCTCTGCGCTGCTGGTAAACTCTGGATAACATGTTTAATGTGGAATTCCATCTCGTGGGCACGTCGCACAACAATCGGTGAGCGGGCAGTTGTAGGCGGCGCTGCGCTGCCCTGAGAGTGGCAGCATCTGTGGTGGACTTGCGGAAATGCGCACAGATGCGGCGCACCTTGGTGAGCAAATCAGACAGACTGGGGTATGTCTTGAGGAACCGCTGAACAATTGGGTTGAACACGTGGGCCAGGCATGGCACATGTGTCAGTCTGCCGAGTTGCAGAGCCGCCACCAGGTTACGCCCGTTGTCACACACAACCATGCCTGGCTTGAGGTTCAGCGGTGCCAGCCACACATCGGTCTGCGCCGTGATGCCCTGTAACAGCTCTTGGGCTGTGTGCCTTTTGTCACCTAAGCTCATCAGTTTGAGCACCGCCTGCTGGCGCTTACCAACGGCACTGCTGCTGCGCCTAGAGCTACCGACTGAAGGCGCCGTGCCCACGGATGGTAATTCGGTGGAGGAGGAGGAGGAGGAGGAGGCATAGTACGTCTTAGAGACCGTGACCGAGGTAGGCCCCGTAATCCTCGGTGTGGGCAGTACATAAGCGGCCCCAGGGTCAGTCTCGGTCCCAGCCTCCACCAAGTTAACCCAATGTGCCGTCAGTGAGATATAGTGTCCCTGCCCGGCAGCACTTGTCCACGTGTCCGTGGTTAGGTGGACCTTCTCAGAAACAGCGTTGGTCAGGGCACGGATGATGTTCTGTGACACGTGCTGGTGTAGGGCTGGGACGGCACATCGGGAAAAATAGTGGCGGCTGGGGACGGAATACCGAGGGGCAGCCACCGCCATGAGATTTCGAAAGGCCTCGGTCTCTACCAGCCTATAGGGCAGCATCTCCAGGCTCAGCAATTTGGAGATGTGGACGTTGAGGGCTTGGGCATGTGGGTGGGTGGAACTGTATTTCCTCTTGCGCTCCAGCGTCTGCTGTAAAGACAGCTGAATGCTGCGCTGGGACACGTTGGTGGACACTGTGGAGGATCTTTGAGGCGAAGGTGTGGTTTTCCGGCGGGAGGCGCTCGTGCCGGGGTCCTGGGCAGGGGGTTGACTAGCAGAGGCAGCGAGTGACGCAGGGGGTTGACTAGCAGAGGCAGCGAGTGACACAGGGGAAGGAGCAGTGGTGGGACCCGCAGGAGGTGGTGAACGGCCTTGGTTCCATGGAGTGGGGTGTTTAGCACTCATATGCCTGCGCATGCTGGTGGTGGTTAGGCTAGTAGTGGTGGCAACCCTGCTGATCCTGGTGTTGCACAGGTTGCACACCACAGTCCGTCGGTCATCCTCACTTTCTTTAAAGAACCTCCAGACTTGCGAACATCTAGGCCTCACCACGGGAGCTTCACTACGTGAAACAGTTGCTGCTGATGCACCAGCTCTGGCCCTGCTTCTCCCTCTGGCCACACCACTGCCTCTTACAACCTGTTCTGGTGCAGCACTCGCCTCCGCCTCAGAAGCACTGTCTTCACTCGGCATATCAACCCAGCTTGGGTCAGTCACCTCATCATCCTCCGATTCCTCAGTCTGCTCCCCCCTCGGAATTCCTCCCCTAAAAACAACTTCACCACTGTCTGACAACCGTGTCTCCTCATCGTCTGACACCTCTTTACAAACTTCTTCCACTAACTCAACATTGTCATCATCATCACCCACAGACTGCGACAGTTGGAAAACTTGGGCATCGGGAACGAGGTCAACAGCAACCTGAGAAGTGGTTTGTGACTCTGGGAAGGGTCCAGAAAACAGTTCCTGAGAGTATGCCGGATCACATTCCAAATTTTCCTGGGAGGGGGCAGACTGGGGGGAAGGAGATTGAGGTGGAGGAGCCATAGGAGTGCTCCCTTGGGTAACGTGGGTGGACTGCGTGGAAGACTGACTGGTGGACAAATTACTTGAAGCATTGTCCGCAATCCACGAGATCAGCTGTTCGCACTGTTGTGGTTTCAACAGTCCTCTACCACGTGTCCCTGTAAGTTGAGACATGAAGCTAGGGAGTGTAACTCTGCGGCGTTCCACAGCTCCCTCATCAGCAGATACTGTCTCACCCTGCCCAGGACCACGGCCTCTGCCCCCTGCAGTAATTGAATGCCCACGCCCTCGTCCTCGACCCTTAGCCCTGGGGTTCAACATTGTTTGTATATAAGTGTATGATATAAAAAAAAAATAAACGGGCCTGGTGTACTGAAACCCACAAACTTGTTCAGTCTGGTAGAATTAAGTGACGTACAGAAAGTGTCACCTGGACAGTATATACGGATGGGAGCGAGTGTGCTGAACTGTGACACACAGAAAGGTTACACGTAGCTGAGTAAAATGGATTTGTATCACTGAGCTAAAACAACTGAAAAACTATATTTTTTTTTATTTTGTTTTTTTGGGAACGTGACGTGCAAGAACTATGGTAGAACTCACTGACACCCTGTTAACGGTGGCTATTTAGTCTGCGACCCAGACAAATGTCGCACAGAGAGTTTTCTGGATCAAGCTGTAGATGATATTGGTAGCAAATGACTTGGTTGTATTCTGTGACGTACAGAAAGTGTCACCTGGACAGTATATATAGATTGGAGTGAGTGTGCTGAACTGTGACACACAGAATGGTTCCACACTGCTGTGTGCAATGGATTTGTATCACTGAGATAGAACAATAAAAAAAAAAAAACAGGGTTAGATATGGCGATAGCTGCACTACTAGTGCCAGCCTGCCAGCCAAGCCAGGAGACAAAAAAAAATGTCTTCTAGCCCTTAGAAGGGCTGTTGGGTTCTTTGTGGGTGATTCCTGCCTAACAGAGAACTAAATGAAGGCCCTAACACTGTCCCTGAAAGGCAGCAGCTCTATCCTTAACGGCATCCAGACGGCATCTGAGCCGAGCGCCGCGGCCAGTCACTAGTATATTCCAGGGTCACCTGATCAGGCCAGCCAACCCCTGCTATCGACATGTAAGGGCCCCACGTGATGCTGGGTGTACCGAAGAGTCTCCTGGCTTGTGATTGGCTGTGTTTATAGGCGCCAAAAAAGCACGATGCGGAAGTTGCCATTTCCTCGAGTATGGCGAGATACTCGTCCGAGCAGCGAGCACTTACGAGTACCCTAATACTCGAACGAGCACCAAGCTCGGACGAGTATGCTCGCTCATCTCTATTTAAGATCTGTGTGTAAAATGCCTGTTTTAATAAATCTACCACTTGCTTATACACAAGTGTGAACCCAGCCTTATTGATAATGCAGTAATTCAGGATATGCAACATATTGTACTATACATGGGAAATTTAGACACATAGGCCCTGATGCACTAAGACTGCCATTTTGTATGCCAATCTTAATAATCAGGTTTGCTTGTTTGAGATGAGCCAAATTTTCTAAGAGGCACACGCTTCGTAAAAATATTGGCGCATCTCTGATTTTGAACTCTACATCAGCTTGGAGCTACCATAGAGTTCAACAATAATTTACTCCAGTTTTCTAGCATAAGTTGTCATAAATATATTGGGCTGGGACTCCTTCCCGCCCTTCATTATCAATTTTTTTAAGAGCTTATGTGCATGGCATAAAAAGGGTAAAAGTCAAAAGTTTTTACTAATTTTGTCCTCCAAAACGCTAAAAAACATGACAAGTGCCACATTTTCTCCACAAAAGTGATGATCATGATTAGAGATGCGCAAAGTTCACCAAGAAATTTGATTTGTTTCCAAATTAATTTGTCATGAATCGCTATAAATCAGATATAATCAGTCCACTTTGCCTTAGAGTATAGCTACAGGGAGCAGCCATGCTTTTAATAATGAAGACTGTACTGTATAGTCCTTCTTAAACAGGTGTTGCTGGTATGGGGTTTGGCTGGTTAGGTGGGGGGACAATATACAAATTATTGCTGTTCTTCTATGCCATCTCCTGCAGGTTATTTGACAGCAAACACCTAATATTAATCCGCTCAGGCATACCTACAGTACTTCTCCAATTCCAGCACTCTCCTGCTCTAAAGATGGGAGCCCTTCTTCTACCATCTGCATTTCTTCCACAATATCATAAATAGCAAAAGACGAGGATGGACATCATTAAAACCTGCCCACCGCCCCAAGGGGCGCAGAATAGATGGTATTGGTTGGCACGCTGGCAGTGGAATAATAAAGGTTTCCATCTTATTGGTATTGAATTACATTGATGGCTGATGTAGGAATAAATAAATGTAAGAATAAAGAAATACATAAATAAAACCAATGCAGCATAAGTCTCTCTGCACTCTCCCTTCCCTCTCCCTGCAGTCTCTCTCTTATATATTCTTCTATTAATCATTTTCAACAGTACTACCCCGTCTCTTCCTATGCCCAGCTCACAGAACAATGGCAGAGAGTTTTATAGGGCTGTGACATCACAGGGGATGACTATCTGTGGATGAGCTGGCTGCATGGCACTATGGATGATCTCACATTCCTGGGCCTCATATTTGCACTTTGTAACACGTGTAGCTGCCATTTTAGAAAACTGATTTGTTACCACAAAGCATGAGGAAATTTGGATTACCCATGATACATCAGGAACATATTTTTTTAATTACAATTTACTGGTTGGTTTAACCCATTTAATTGGAGATAAAAATATACAAATAAATTCTTCTTGTTTTCCTATGTCTTTTATCTTATACAGTATGTCCCTTATTAAATGTAAATTCAACTAAAATTCTCTATGAAGTAAAAGAAATATGAATATACCATTTTTAAAGGTAAAATTTTGGTCTAAAGTCTCAAAGGTCACCTAGCTATTAAAAGGGTATGTAACTGTTGTGCCACTACTTCACCATTTCCTGCAAAGTTTATAATCCAAATGCAGAAAGATACTGTAACCTTGCTCTACCCCTGACACACCATTCCTGTTAAGTGTAGAATTTATATGCCTTGCAATCCATCAGAACTGCATCAGGAAGCAATCTGACAGTATTCTGTATACATCAAGTTGTAAATCAGATCAAAATTATAAGAAAATCTATTTTTATGATACTGTTGTTGTTATTGATTTGTTTTAAGGTTAGTATAAGTCCTGGTCTTTATGGAGTTGGCTGACATCGTAGACCTAAACTATTTATTTCAATTTTTGTGACACCAAATTGTAATATAACAGATAAGGGTACAGATATACATAAATTAAATGGTTTTGGCATTTACCAAAAAGAGATTTTGGGGAGGTGGTGATGGGGATTTATCATTCTATATGATCCAGAAAAAAGGACATCAAGTTTATGGTGCGTGGCATGTTTGTTCACTAATTTATGTGTCTTTTTGAGTTTTAAAGCAACTTTCGCCAACTTAGTTATATATGTTAATTGGATGGACACCGGATCAACTGTGAGAAGAAAAGCAATCTTACTCTAGTAGGGGGTGGAGTACAAAAAATGGAGTAATACATCTAGAAAAAAAACAACTTTGTTTAAACATGCCTCAAAATTTAGCAAACACCATGCAATGTTTAATAAATTTGACACAAATTACCCCAACTCAGACTAATGACAAAACTGAATTTAAAAATTCTCCTCTTAATAAATTTTTCCCATTGTCATTGTCCTATAAATTGATTAATTGTTGGGCACAGCAAGGGGCACCTTGCCTCTTGCCAAACATCTTCCAAGTCACAGAGGAAGCCACTAGTACTAATTGACGTAACACAAAAGGGGGTCTTAGGGCCCAGGAGATTTAAATGATGTCTTGGCAATACAACCTGTTGGAGTCATTCTCTAAGTAAGCACCATGTATGCCCTGTTAGTCATGTAGCATGATTTTAATATGGGTTATACCCCATAAAATGATGGCTGTTGCCCAGTAGCCATTGCAACTGCTGAACTAGTGGTAGGAGGAGACTGACATAGCAGGAGAAGCCGACTATTGAATTAGTTGCTTTGACAGTATTATGTGTACATTTTTGTGTCATGCTGTGGTCTGTGACTCTCCATCTGTTACACAACTTCGATGCCTTACATGGCAAAACAGTCTTCAAAATGACTCAATATGATAGTCAATTTTTTATCATACAGTGTACATGTCATTTGGGATGCGTTCACTTAATAAATATTACTTCTTGTGAGGCTATGGCAATTTTGGACTTACTATATACTTACCCATTACCATTATTTATAAAGCATTAATTTGTCTGTTAATGAATAGTTTTGTGGTTGTGTACTAAGAGCAAGATGTTATCAGGTCTACGTGACTAATTTCCTTTATGTTTCAAGTTGCTGTACATGATCTGGGTCAACTGTAAAATTACTGTGCTGCAATAGAAAATAATAGTTAAAATATGCACTTTCAAGATCAAAAGCTCCTTTGATTTGCAGAGTAGAAACCTTACAAAATGATTGTATTTTTGCTGTAATTATGAAAAATATGCAATTATAAATATGTACGCACATCAGGTCAATCTACTCTATGCCAGTCACTGCACTGGTTGCCCATCGACTATAGAATACATTTTAAACTGTTCGCTTGTACCCACAAAGCTCTCCACAGCACTGCACCCCTCCCCCATCTCCTTCCTCATTTCAGCCTATCATCCTACATATGCTCTCTGTATTGACAATGATCTAAGATGGACATCACTCATAATCTGAACCCCCTACAATTCATCCTTTCTTGAGCTGCCCTAGTTCTCTGGTGTGCGATACCACAGATAATCAGGTTAATTAACTATTTTAAGCTTGTCCAAAAATCACATATTTTTAGGGTGGCCTATTACATTCCGTCATCTAGCTGTTCTCCATTCACCCCCTTCTACATAATTCCACAGAACCTGATTCCTTTATCCAGTGGTATCCACTACACCCCAAGCACAGTACCGCCCAAGTCTGAGTACTCCTTATAAGGGCCAGGATGGGGTGGTAGACAGTGGTGCCAACATGAGTAGCTGTGGTCAACTTAAGTAAGTGGAACTAACACATGTATATGGGGCAAACAATACCAGAGAGGGTCAGTATTTTGTGCTACATGTTGGTATTTGGTACTGAACCAAATACCAAAATATAGCACAATAAACTGCCCCAGTAGAACCAAACACCACAGTGCAGCACAATATACTGCTCCAGCAGAACCAATTACCACAGGGCAGCACAATGTACTGCCCCAGCAGAACCAAATACTACAATGCACCACAATGCATTGCCCCAGCAGAACCAATTACCTGCAGCACAATATAGCATTCTGGCAGAACCAGTTACCACAGTGCAGCACAATACACTGGCCTAGCAGAACATCTTGTTCAACCGTTTTATTTGGCTCTGCTGAGGCAGTTTTTTTTTCTGCACTGTGGCATTTGGTTCTGCTGGGGAAGTATATTGTATTCTGCTGCAGAACCAAATACCAAAATATAGCACAAAATACTGCCCCTTCCCAGAATCTGTTGTTCTGTGGCGGCCAGCACCAGATGCCACATTCTAGCCTCTTCTTTCAGTTGTCTCTAAATAAGATAAAGAAGGGGTGGCTGAGGATGTGAGATGTGGGCCATAGCAGAGATTCAGCCCTACTGCTGCCTGATCATGCAGGACAATACAGTACCACATACCTCTTACCTCCAGTAACGTCTCCTCTGATATAGACTTTATCTTTCCTCATCTTCTCTGCTCAGACCAATCGGCCATTACAACTTCTTTATGTGATATTTCCTCTGATGTAGAAGTTCTGTTTCCCCATCTTCTCTGTTTAGCCCAGACCGCCACAGATTTTTTCAGCCACATCTGTCTGCAAAGTTTGACACACATATTTTACATTCTTCACTTTTCCATCATCTTCCCCACCTTCTCAGCACAAAGTTCCCCTCCTGTTGGCCCAACAGTGCCATCCTAAAATGATGGCATAAATGTCTCTAGTATTATTAATGTGTCCTATAATGCCTCTAGCAATAATAATGCCTCTTATTGTGCTCTCAGTAATAACAGTGCCCCAGTACTAAAAAATTGTGTATAGTACCTCAGTATTAAAATGCTTCCAGAGTCTCCAGTAATGCTCCCTATAGTGACCACAGTATGCACAGATGCACAAATATGGCCCTAGCCATTCACTCAAATGCATTTTATATCTGTACATAAACAGATTATAGCTGGTGACTTTTGTGTCCCCCTTATTTCCTCATGGATTGTAAACTCCTGTGAGCAGAGTCCTCACCCCATTGTCTGAGTTTATGTTGATTAGTTTTTTTACTTCTATATATAGAAGTATAAATTACTATGGGATATGTTATGTCTATATTCATCCAGATTATTAATATTATTACTATATACAGCCTTTCCTTTCACCTGCAGTTACTCATCTACTCATGTGTTCACATAAAGCTAGCCATAGGCATTAAATTGGAATAATCTGCTTGTGTAAAGGCGTGAAACACTCGTTCATCAGGTAATAGAGTCATTTGTGCGGACACCTAAATCGTTGTTTGCCAGATGCAGATTGTGCCTAAACAGCACTCTGATGCTGGCAAACAATGATTACATTGATTTCCTCCATACTGTGGAGGAGATCACTGCATGTAAATGCAGTGTTCTCCTTCACTGACAAGCAGGTGATTGCTGGGAAAGAACTCTTTCATCCTGACAATTGCTTGCTACATCGGGACATGCAAGGGGGCATTAAGTAATGTCTTTTTTAGTACTCTAGAATAGTACTGGATCATCTAATGAAAGTGCCAGGGCATCCGTAACTGAAACAAAAAGGGTTCCTTGAATCGTACACCAAACAAGTTATCCCCCTGCTCTTCACACATCCTTTCTTGAAGAAGACACACATGGCTCTAGTCAATCAAAGGGCAAAATGCCTAGGAGTCCTCAAGAAAAATTAAATCCAACATAAAACAACCATAGTCATATCTGAACTGTATGTGCTGATCTCCCATCTTAAAAGTCCAACAAAGGATTTAGTAAAGAGCCAGGACAGGAAATGGAATATGTGCAGTGAATTCAAAAAATCATATCCAGAACCATCCACCCGTTTTTCATAAAGCAATTACATAAAATTTTCAGAAATAGACTGCTAATATGTGATTAAAAATTATGAAAGTGTCCCTTTATGTTAGCAAACAGCTATAGGTCAAGATAGGTAAAGAATAAGACCAAAAAGATGAAAAGGAAGCTTTCACACAGTCAGTGTTTGATCAGTAATTTCTATCAGTGACTGTGAGCCAAAACAAGGTACAGGATAAAAACACAGGAGCAATGCAAATCTTTTCCATTATACCTTATCGCTGTGAAGGCTCCCCTCCAGGTTTTGCCTCACAATCACTGATGGAAATGAATGATCAAACACTGTGAAAGAGGCCTGAAACTGCATTTTCAGCATTGTAGAATAAAGTGTTTTATTGCTCAAGCAATGGAGCAGTTTAGCTAGATTATATAAGGTCCTTATGACTCTAAAAATAAGAAACCAACACACACTACTATAGGACCCTAGTGACTCAAGTATGCAGACAAAACTGCACACTGAGATCAGGTGAGATCAGGCTGGAAATCTGAAAAGTAAATTAAACCAACTAAAGAGTATGCCTACTCTAGGAGAAGCCTTTTTCAAATGGTTTCCAGTTGTTAGTTAATGGGGGAACCACTGACCAATTTTGTGGTTTTGAACTGAGTTCTTTCACTTTACACAAAAGGGTTTTCTGAGATATTCATACTGGTGACCTACCCTCTGGAAGGGTCATCAGTATAAGATTGATGAGGGTCCAACTCCCGGACCCCAGCCGATCAGCTGTTTGAGAAGGCACCAGCTCTTGCAATAGTGCCATCTCTGAGCTTGCCAAGAACAGCGTCGTATATTGTGCAGCAGTTGTGCTTGGTATCACAGCTCAACCCCATCCACTTGAATGAGGCTGAGCTGTCCCTAGGCCATGTGACCAATGAACGTGACATCACATGGCTTGGCAAAGCTGTAAGAAGGCCATAGCACTACTGCTGGTGCAAGTGTCTTCTCAAACAGCTGATCGCCAGGGGTCCCAGGTGTCAGACCATCACCGATTAGATACTGATGACCTACCCAGAGAATAGGTCATCAGTACAAAGATCTCGGAATTTCACTAACTGCCAGGAAACAGAACTTGTTTTAGTTAGCTTAATGAGCAAATAGGGCAAAATTGGTTTTATTTGGTTACCATGGCTAAACAGTGCATAACTAATGTGCTAGCTATAGTAATTTCCCTAAAATGACATATGATTTTCTTTATATTATATACAATCCACATCTTTTGGGTTTCTATAGAATCTCATTTGGTGACACATTATAAAAAAAATGTGACCTTCCAACTATTTATGACACCTCTTTACTAGAATTAATGCTGTAACCTTAGAGGACGGAGATAGAACATGCCATGGAAGTTACTGAGCACAAACAATCTGTACAGATGCCAGACACTGCAGACAGCATATGACCAGCAGATGGTAAGGCAGATGACTATTGTACCCAACCTTCAAAAGTATACCCAATAAAATAATCCACATCTGTATTCTAGTTCCAAGTTAAAAAGCATTATATAATAGCACAGCAGATTTCATAATCAAACCAGACACTGTTAAAATATTAATTAGTGCAATATTATATTGTCATTCCCCATTGATGATTCCCCAATGTCACCACCATATTCTAAAGCTTCCACCATTTATTATTTGTAATTTTTTATCATGTACAAATTTGAGGCATCACCTTTCGTATTATTAAGTTGCTATATACTTATAGCACCCAACCCCAGTGATATCATTAGTTTTCATATCACATTTTAAGCTTCATTCAGATGGGTACATCTGCATTTTTTCTATACGTATGCTGTCTATGGAAATGCAGCGGGTTTGGGAAAGGGGAAGGGATGACAGGAGTGGTAGTTTGGCTCTTAGGGTAGTAGTAGTACTCACAGTGGCAAGTCCCCACACCATGCAGTGACTGGAGGGTAGTGTACCCTGTCTTTTCTCTTTAGGCACAACATGGTTTTGGAAATCCTGCTCAGTGGTGGTGATTCATTATGGCCCGGGCATCGCCTGCCAGTACATTCATCACACATGCTACCTGCCTGGCAGATGGGGGTCTATGGGGCCCTATCATTTGTAAACACAGTGTAAACATAGCCTAAGAACATAATTATTTTTCGGAATTTCACCCCCTTCCCAACACAGCCATTTTCCGTTTTTGTTTTTTACTTCCTGCTTTCCAAAGGCCATAACGAGTTTGTTTTCTGCAGAGCAAGTTGTACTTTCTATGGTATCATTTATTATTCAATATAATGGTTTGAGAAGCTGGAAAAAAATTATTAATGTGGTGGAATTGGAAAACAAATGCAATTGCAATGTCCTGAAATATATTGCAAAGTACTGAAAGTGTTAATATTATATTACTGTACTTCACATAAAATATGCATGTACTGCTATCTCATAAGGTTATAAGTGGGAGGTCCAATGTGGCTAGTCAGGGCTGGCTCCACCGTTCCTCTCTAGTAGAAAGTTTCTGGGGACTATAGCTCTCTGCTGAGGAATGCACACCTCACAGCAGCAAGGAGCAGATCCTGTAGGAAGATGCAACTCCTCTACAGACTACAAACAGTTTATGTACCAGCTTTTGGAAAGGAAAAGATGTACAGAAGCTTTAGCTGTCTCAAAGGGATTGCAGACTACTTTGGCAAGGAAGGTAATAATCTGGTTATAGTCTCCTCTGCATATGGTGGGAACATTATAAGCTACATGCTGTCCACCATAACCAAAGAAGTCACATTTATTGCTTTTTTGATGGTTCACTTACCTGTGTTAAATGGTTCCTCAAGATGCCCATCCTCTATTTTGTCTTCTTAATTATTAGTAGCTTTCCCTCAGAGTACGACCAATTATTATAGCATTTATCATCATATTACAATACAAATCTGCCCTTTACACACAGGCCTCCAACATACTTCTCTGTGCTGTTATAATTCACTGTACAGTTTTGCACAGCAGGTTTTACTCACTCAAATCTTACTCCATCTTGTTTTCCTATATCAGATATGGTGTGTGGCAAGAATTGCCTAGTACCGTGTTAGCCAGAAAATACAATGTGACATTGAATACTTTTACGTTTAAATACAAAAGTGTTAAGGGAGTGATATATTTATAGGCTAAACATATTGCAAGCTTTCAGAGCACAAAGGCTCCTTCTTCAGGCGAGATTACAAATCAAAGACTGAGAGACAGGCACAAAACTTATAGAATGTTACAGCAAAACATGTACATGGGGGGATGCATAATTAAGATAAAGCCGAGCAACAAGTGGACATTGTCAGCAGACATAATGTAGATTAAGGATTGCGAGTCAAACTGAGGGAGGTGTGAGTGAATTTTGTCTAAATAGTGGCTGATAAAACCGGGGGTGAGATTCAGTCCATCACTTAATGACTAGAATGTAGTCATCATTTTAAATTCCCAAGTTTTCCTGTCTCTATCTTTCTTAAAATTCCCTTTGAGAATTAAAACTTTTAAGTTGTCCATGGAGTGTCCTGGTCCAGAGAAATGGATTCCCACAGTTGAATCAGCCTTGTGGTTTGTCTTGAATCTGTGCAAGTTCATTCTGGATCTTAGTTTCTATACAGTCTACCCAATATAAATTCCTCCATTAGGACACCATGTTCAAAGTATCACATACACCACATTGGAGGATTCATATGAGAAGGTGTCTGTGATGTTATAGGTCTATTGCGAGTTTGGTATATAGACTGTATTCGTGAACTAGACATGTGTGCAGGTTGCATGGAAAAGTGTCCGTTTGTGATGGTGATGAGAGGGCACTCCTGATAAGCGGATTCCTCAAGTTTGATGGCTGTCTGTATGCCAGAAGAAGTAACTCTTGAAATATTTCTATTAGTCTTTTGTAGTGTTGATCAGGTCGAGCACCCGAGCAAAGTGGAAAGTCAGTGGGAGAACCCGAGCACTAAACCAGGCACCCCCTGCTCTGAAGAGGGGAGGGTGTCTGGTTCATAGGGAAAGGCGAGAAAATGGTTGAAACACCACTGAAATGGTTTGGGAACAGCATGGGAGGATGTCTGGATGCATCTTGGACTCCAAAGTCGCTGCTGTGAAAGATGTTGTCCGAGTATTACGCCACTTTTACGGAATGACAATAATACCCCCCAAAACCAAATATAACATTGATTTTAGAGGAAATATTGTTAGGAAACATATATTTACTTGTACACAAAGCGCAAGTGCTGCCAAAAATTACAAGGAAGAGGCACTCCAATAAAACCAGTATATCACATAAAGGAGGGCCTCATTTATATTGTGTTACAATTGTTCATGTCGTGGGACTCCTACACTCATAAAGCTTATGCACAAAGTGAAAGGGCTGCCATAAATTACAAGGAACAGGCACTCCAATACACCCTTTATTACACATAAAAGAGGGCATCAGACACACCCTTGAAAAATTAGGATTGATGGCCTGCTGCTGACACTCAAAAACATTAGGGGTGAGGGTCTGCTGCTTAGCTGACCCTCTAAAACATTAGGGGCAAATGCCTGCTGCTCATCTGACCGTCTAAAACATTAGCAGCGAGTGCCTGCTGCTGAGCTGACCGTCTAAAACATTAGGGGTGAGGGCCTGCTGATGAGCTGACCGTCAAAAAAATTATGCATGAGGGCCTGCTGCTGAGCTGACCGTCAAAAAAATTATGGGTGAGGTCCTGCTGCTGAGCTGACCATCTAAAACATTAGGGGCGAGTGCCTGCTGCTCATCTGACCGTCTAAAACATTAGGGGCGAATGCCTGCTGCTGAGCTGACTGTCTAAAAAATTATGTGTGAGGGCCTGCTGTTGAGCTGACCGTCTAAAAAATTATGGGTTAGGTCCTGCTGCTGAGCTGACAGTATAAAAAATTATGGGTGAGGGCCTGCTGCTGAGCTGACCGTCTAAAAAATTACGAGTGAGGGCCTGCTGGTGACCATCTTAAAAATTAGTGGTGAGGGCCTGGTGGTGACCGTCTTAATACTTAGTGGTGAGGGCCTGCTGGTGAACGTCGAGGGCAGCCTAATAAGCAGTTTCATATGATGGAGGATGATGAGGAAGAGTACGAGAAGAGGAAGGGGTACATGGGAATACAGTGTATTCAATACACCCTAAAAGCCACATTTAAAGTTCCTTTATGTTAAGCCGCTTTCCTCTGGTGGGGTAGAGAAGTCAGGAGCAACCCAGGCCTTGTTCATTTTTATAAGAGTAAACCTGTCAGCATTTTCAGTTGACAGGCGGATGTGTTTATCAGTTATTATGCCCTCAGCGGCACTAAATAACCGCTCCGACAAAACGCTGGCGGCAGGGCAGGCCAGCACCTCCAAGGCGTAGAGCGCCAGTTCGTGCCACGTGTCCAGCTTAGACACCCAATAATTATAAGGCACAGAGGGATCGCTGAGGACGTTGACACGGTCAGCTAGTTACTCCTTCACCATCTTCCAAAACTTTTCCCTCCTTGTGACACTAGGCCGCTCATCACGGTGAGGGTGCTGGCGGGGTGTCATGAAACTGTCCCAGGCCTTGGAGAGTGTCGCCCTGCCTTTGTTGGAACTGCTGTGTGTTCCCCTCGTCTCCCCTCCTCGGGTGTTCAAGGAACTACGTACTCTGCCGCCAGCATTGTTAGCTGGAAATTTTTGGAGCATTTTTTCTACAAGGGCCTTATGGTATTGCACCATTTTGCTAGTCCTCTCCACCAGAGGAATAAGAGATGAGAAGTTCTCTTTGTAGCGGGGGTCGAGAAGGGTGAACAACCAGTAATCGGTGTTGGCTAAAATGCGTATAACGCGAGGGTCACAGGAAAGGCAGCATAGCATGAAGTCAGCCATGTGTGCCAGAGTCCCAACAGACAAGGCTTCGATCTCCTCACCAGGAAGATGACTCTCAATCTCCTCGTCCTCTTCCTCCTCTTCGCCCTATCCATGCCGAAGAGATGGTGTAAACGTTCTATGGGTACTACCCTCTGTAGCGGTGGCAACCGTCTCCTGCTCCTCCTCGTCCTCCTCCTCCAATTTGCGCTGAGAAGACTTACCGTGGGTGGTCTGGCTATCACCCTGTGTAGGATCTTCCCCCATTTCCAACTCTTCCACATGCAAAGCATCTGCCTTTATTGTGAGCAGTGAGCTTTTTAGTAGACTCAGAAGTGGGATGGTAACGCTGATAATAGCGCTATCGCCGCTCACCATCTGTGTACATTCATCAAAGTTGCGTAAAACCTCACAGAGGTCAGACATCCATGCCCACTCGTCGCTTGTGAAGAGCGAAAAGCTGACTGGAAAGGTGCCGACCATGTTGCAGCTACTACTACTGCCCTCTGCTGCTCAAAAGCCTGCCCGACATGTGGATGGTGAAGTTCCAGCGTGTGCTCAGATCGCACAGCAGTCAGTGAGCTGGCAAGTGCAAGCAATGCTGCAGCGTTGCCAGACCAGCTGAAGCTGTAGGTGACTTTCGGAAATGGGCACACAAGGCGCGCACCTTCATCAGTAGCTCAGGCAAATTGGGGTAGGTTTTCAGAAACCGCTGAACCACTTAGTTGAAGACGTGGGCCAGGCATGCTATGTGTGTGAGGTTGCCGAGCTCCAAAGCCGCCACCAAGTTGCGGCCGTTATCAGACACAACCATGCCTGGCTGTAGGTTGACTGGTGAGAGCGACAGCTCAGCCTGGTCCATTATGCCCTGCCACAGCTCTGCGGCGGCATGCTGTTTGTCACCTAGGCAAATAAGTTTCAGCACGGCCTGTTGCCGCTTCCCGACTGCTGTGCTACACTGCTTCCAGCTACTGACTGAAGTATGACTAGTGCTGCAAGATGCGAATTCTGCAGTGAAAGTGGAGGAGGAGGTGGAGGAAGAGAAGTAGGGGTTGCAGCCGCTACTGTAGGTGGTGGCGGAAATCCGGATGACAGTAGGGCCCATAATCCTTGGCGCTGGTAGCACCTGTGCCATCCCAGGGTACGACTCGCTCCCAGCCTGCACAACGTTCACCCAGTCTGCCGTCAGGGAAATGTAGCATCCCTGGCCAGAAGCACTTGTCCATGTGTGAGTCGTTAAGTGGACCTTCCCAGTAACGGTGTTGGTCAGGGCACGGGTTATGTTTCGGGACACATGCTGGTGTAAGGCGGGGACGGCACACCGGGAAAAATAGTGGCGGCTGGGGACTGCGTAACGATTATTCAATATACCTTAAATAACGTGGCTATATACCTATTTCAGGCTGGATCCTATATCATACTTGGTGTATACACAAAATTATATGCGTCACACCCGATCACATTGGATCCACTAAGTCAGGATCACTTATCCAGAGGTACTAGTGCTGTCATTACGTATCTACAGCACTTCTAACCACCTCCTAGATGTGTCCTTATATATAAGGGCCAGACAATAGCCACTACCAGATTCTAGCTAAACCATTGGCCTAAAGCGCTGCCCACTTTATGTATTCATACAGCGTCTACTGCCACTATGCTAAATCTGATAGGGAGACCCAGCATTTCGTTTTCAGCTGGGTTATATGTCTCTCATGCTATTTATGTCTGCCTCTAGCTACCTCAGTACTACTGGCTCGACGCGTTTCCTTTAGCAACATACTATGCCAATCATCAGGAGCCCATTCATACTAGATCGCACTCATAGCGGCCGCACGCCACTGATATCGGGAGTGCAGCCTGGTAGCACGCGGCGCTGTAATGGCCGTGACCGCGGCCCGCCGCGCCGCTCTTTACATAGACTAAGCCACACCCCTACCCGGATCCAGCCTCCGCAGCCTACCAATCCTTCATCAGCAGAGGAGGAGTTATCCACCCTGCTGTGGCCGCCTTGTCTTGCTATTCGGCCGAGGTAGGTATCAAATATCTAACTGTAAATACAGCAGGCAGTTAACATCCAGTCCGGAGACAATGACCAGAGATCACACTGAGGAATATGTAAGAGGGGTAATCCAGCATATACTGATAAATACTTGGACTACAGCACGCTACAGTCCCATCAGAGTTTACCCTAACTCACGTTAATACAGGAAAACAGTGACAGCACTTACTGCAAGTCCCCATCATGTTAATATAGCAACCGCTGTTCACATAATTTCCTAAACACCGATCTATTGCTTCAATATGGTAACAATCGCTACAACACTGTAGTGATAAGGTGTCCATGGACAATATATCCTTTATAAGTTATGACACAGTATCCATTTATGACTAACCATCTGGGAACTATACAATTAAAGATGGGTAGAACCCACCGCCTATGTCGCTGTTCCTGGTACACAGCATATCAACATTGGACCTTAAAGAGATATGACCCAATTAACGTTTCTGGATCTACAGATCAATAAAAGTCAATCTGGAAAGCTTACCACCAACATGTTTCATAAAAAAACGGCTACAATACGTTATTTAGATGGGACAGTAGCCATCCTGTCCCGTTAAAACGGGGTATCCCCAAGGGCCAGTACTTGAGGGCCAGACGTAACTGCTCTGAGTGGGACGATTTCAAGAGGGCTGCAAATGAGCTGCAGAGTAGATTTACTCAAAGAGGCTATCCAGCTAACTGCCTGAAGGAAACGTACCACAATGCGGTTGCTTGTAGAAGAGAGGATTTGCTACATCCAAAGAGCAACACACCACCAGAGACGCAATTACGAATTATTGGTACATTTGATATTGCACACAAAGAAGTGCGAGATATCTTAAGGGAAAACTGGGGTCTTCTTAAATCTGACCCAGTCGTGGGCCATGTTCTAGGGGATTATCCCAGTATAACGTATCATAGAGGAGCCAACTTAAAAGATAAACTGGTACACAGTGCTTTTAATTCTCCAGTAGCAGAAACATGGCTTGCTAAAAAACCGAACGGGACATTGAAATGTAGTGGCTGTATAGCTTGTAAGGTAATTGAAAAAAGTGACACCATCATCAGTTCTACCACTGGCCGCAGTTACAGAATTAGATCTTTTATAAACTGTAGGACAGTGGGAGTGGTCTATGTAGCCACGTGAATATCTGGCAAACAGTATGTGGGAAAAACCTCTGTGAGTTTAGAAGACGGATCGGGGAACATCTCTGCGATATCGCCAAGAGGAATGAGACCCCGATAGCCCAGCATTTGGCATTCTACCCTCCGGGGGAAAAGAACTGCGTCAGATTTCAAGGAATGGAGCACGTACGGGCACCGGCTAGAGGGGGGGACAAGGATATACTTCTCTTGAGAAAAGAGGCGCAATGGACGTTCACGCTTGGAACTCTAAAACCAAGGGGGCTCAATGAGTTTTTGTTGTACGTGCTTCATTGATTAGGTCCCTCTACATTGGTGACACATTAACAACTTATGCTATTTCAGAGATATGTGTCATCTCTTTAAGGTCCAATGTTGATATGCTGTGTACCAGGAACAGCGACATAGGCGGTGGGTTCTACCCATCTTTAATTGTATAGTTCCCAAATGGTTAATCATAAATGGATACTGTGTCATAACTTATAAAGGATATGTTTCCCATGGATACCTTATCGCTACAGTGTTGTAGCGATTGTTACCATATTGAAGCAATAGATCGGTGTTTAGGAAATTATGTGAACAGCGGTTGCTATATTGACATGATGGGGACTTGCAGTAAGTGCTGTCACTGTTTTCCTGTATTAACGTGAGTTAAGGTAAACGCTGATGGGACTGCAGCGTGCTGTAGTCCAAGTATTTATCAGTATATGCTGGATTACCCCTCTTACATATTCTCTGGTCATTGTCTCCGGACTGGATGTTAACTGCCTGCTGTATTTACAGTTAGATACTTGATACATACCTCGACCGAATAGCAAGACAAGGCAGCCACAGCAGGGTGGATAACTCCTCCTCTGCTGATGAAGGATTAGTAGGCTGCCGAGGCTGGATCCGGGTAGGGGTGTGGCTTAGTCTATGTAAAGAGCGGCGCAGCCATTACAGCGCCGCGTGCTACCAGGCTGCACTCCCGATATCAGTGGCGTGCGGCCGCTATGAGTGCGATCTAGTATGAATGGGCTCCTGATGATTGGCATAGTATGTTGCTAAAGGAAACGCGTCGAGCCAGTAGTACTGAGGTAGCTAGAGGCAGACATAAATAGCATGAGAGACATATATCCCAGCCGAAAACGAAGTGCTGGGTCTCCCTATCAGATTTAGCATAGTGGCAGTAGACGCTGTATGAATACATAAAGTGGGCAGCGCTTTAAGCCAATGGTTTAGATAGAATCTGGTAGTGGCTATTGTCTGGCCCTTATATATAAGGACACATCTAGGAGGTGTTAGAAGTGCTGTAGATACGTAACAACAGCACTAGTACCTCTGGATAATGATCCTGACTAGTGTATCCAATTCATCGGGTTGTGACGCATATAATTTTGTTATACACCAATATGATATAGGATCCAGCCTGAAATAGGTATATAGCCACGTTTTTTAAGGTATGAATAAAGGGTTTTAATGTGATCCCAATCAGTAAACATATTTTAGTTGGGACACGGCTACAATTGTTTCCAGTAATTGACTGCGTAACAAGCCAAACGCAACATTTCCAGCCGCAATTTTGAAAAGTTGCGCGTTTAGTACTATGGCCTGTGGTGGTGGGGGTATTTGCGCTTGCATTCAAATGCTGGGTAAGGACTTTGTACCCTGCGCTTGGACACTGAAGTGGACGTGCTCGCTGTGGTGCTGCGAATTCCA
>ONZH01016973.1:0-35361 GCA_900303285.1 Rhinella marina | reverse complement strand
CTCTACAAACAATTTAGCCGGATAGGGGACGTATCAGAAGTTGTACTGATGTTTGTTTTTGTTCTTCTTTTATCTGCCTCATGACCTGTGATAGCTAGAGCATGGACATGTCCCCTTAGCTGCAGTGGAAAGACACTCCCTGGCCAGAGCAAGCTCTTTTTCCGTTTTCCGTGTTCGAAATATCCATTAAATATAGGGTCCCAAGATAGGGGACGTATACGGTATTAAACTGAGAAGAATCGATACTGCACCGGCTGATGCTAGAGTATTTCCAAATGCATTCCGGCTGTTGTCACCACCACACACCGCTAGCCCAGGGGGGCAACTCCTCTGCTCTTCCAGCGAACCTCCTTGCCCCCTGCCCCCCCCCCCCCCCCCCCCCCCCTACAGGCCCACTCTACAAACATTTAGCCGGATAGGGGACGTATTAGAAGTTGTACTCTAATGCTGCAGTGGGAAAGACAATCCCCTGGCCAGAGCAAGCTCTTTTTCTGTTTTCCGTGTTCGAAAAATCCATTAAATATAGGGTCCAAGATAGGGGACGTATACGGTATTAAACTGAGAAGAATCGATACCATACGGGTTAAAGCAACAGTTTTTCCAAATCCATTCCGGCTGTTGTCACCACCACACATGCTAGCCCAGGGGGCACTCCTCTGGCTCTTCCAGCGAAACCTCTTCCCCCCCCACCTACAGGCCCTCTCTCAAACAATTTTCCCGGGTAGGGGGACGTATTAGATATTGTACTGATTCTGAATTGCCTCCTGCGATATACCGGAATCGAACCCGGCTCAACTGCTTGGGAAGTAGCTATGCTCACCACTATACCACCAGCAGGCACAGCAACTGATAAGAACAGATACTAAACTTGATTTTAGCTGCAGTGCCAGCATGAGCAGTGGTGTCACCTGCAGGCGGTGATGGACCTTCGTTGCACCTAGTTGGGTGCTTCCCTAACATGTGATGGGTATTTGCCTCGCCTTTCTTGGTCTGGGGTGAGCACAATTGCCATGAGGGTAACCACCAGGCCTGTTGCAGGAGAATTTGGGGTAATGGTGGAATTAGGCAGCCTCAGAGGCATCCATGCATGCTGCCCCTGCTGTTTCCTGTCCATTTCCGTGGTGTTTCCATCATTTTCTGAGGTTTCCAGGTTTTCACCCAGCCTTCCCTAGGCAGAGCCTTGGTCCCCTGCAAAAATGCTCGAGTCTCCCATTGACTTCAATGGAGTTCGTTAGTCGAAACGAGCACCCGAGCATCGGGAAAAGTTCGACTCGAATAACGAGCACCCGAGCATTTTAGTGCTCGCTCATCTCTAGTTTTGATGCCTTCAGTGTGAATCTACAATTTTCATAGTCATGAAAATACAGAAAACTCTTTGAATGACAAGGTGTGTCCAAACTTTTGGTCTGTATTGTATATATATATATATATATATATATATATATATATATATTATACTGTATATATATATATACACTAGCATACAAAAAAATCTCGGCAGCACTTTGTGAATGGTGAGGTGCAATGCCTGTGGATCTGACAAGGATCAGTTCAATAGAAAACATAAAAATAGGCAGCACTCTCAAAGTAAAATAAAAAAACAGAGGAACTTTATTCACCCATGTGTAGGACGCGACGTTTCGGCTCAGGCTGAGCCTTTCTCAAGGAACAACTGATAGTGTGAATCACATATTTATGCAAAAAGTGCAGGTGCTCAAAATCACA
Organism: Rhinella marina; assembly: GCA_900303285.1. NCBI lineage: Eukaryota > Metazoa > Chordata > Amphibia > Anura > Bufonidae > Rhinella > Rhinella marina. Next base: position 33,636 of record ONZH01016973.1, on the reverse strand, counting down.
TTAATCAATTAGTGACATGATTAATAATCAAATACAAATGCATAATTTCATGATATAAGTGTAAAGTTCATATATAAAAAAACTCAAGTGACATATATCTCATACATAGTTAGTGCCAAAGTTGGTATAAAAAGTGACATTCATGATTCCCATTGGTGCATAATAATAAAACCCATTGATTACAAAAATATATTGTACAGCTGTATATAATTCATATAATATGATCCTACCAGGGAGTAAGGGGGTGAAATCATGATGTATGTGAGGACGCTCAGCCTGGTTGGCGTCTGGTATCATCCACTGCGCATGACATTGCAAATAACAAAATAACGGAGCGCTTTATGCACACTGCTCATGTCATACATGCGCAGTACTGCCCAAGAATTCATGTCCTCCATATTGAAACAGGTATAGTGCCCAAACATTAAGTATATAGCGGTCCCAATGTTATTATATATTCAGACCGCAACATCCAAACACCCCAATGTCAGAATAAGGCACACGCACCCTTTCCAGTAATAACCGGATCAGTAACTCCCGCTACATATGCGGAGTCATACTTCATAGTTGCCAATGGTACCGGCATGGTGTGTATTATATATGGGAGCAGAGGAGGAGCTACCAAAATTGGGAGACTCCAACCCGCTACATGGAAAAGGATTTTGACCCGGAGTTGCCATGAGCAACCCGGATCGTATATCCACCCCATTCACCATAATTACCACACCAAAATCCAGACCCAAAAATGGCTAGAGTATATGAGTATATAAATAGGTGCTTTTAATCTGACAGGAGTATATGATCATACTAAAAGAAACATATATATAAAGGGCACATATTATAATAAATGTATCAATGTACGCAATGGATGTTCCAGAGCCAATCTTCAGTACATCAATATCCCAACATGGATTTCATCCTCCTTCCCACCAGGATCCATTATCTACAGAAACAGGAGAAATGACAATTAATAAACCGTACTTGTACAAATTGTTTTACACATATAATACAGTATAACTATCAATCGTAAAACCACAATCCACAACTGGAAGCATCGCAGCTATACCAGGAACTGTTGATACGGGGGCATCTACCATAATACACATAATTTATAATCTACATTTAAACCATTGGGGGTCAATGTGTTAAGTTTGCCCCCGTATCAACAGTTCCTGGTATAGCTGCGATGCCTACAGTTGTGGATTGTAGTTTTACGATTGATAGTTATACTGTATTATATGTGTAAAACAATTTGTACAAGTACGATTTATTAATTGTCATTTCTCCTGTTTCTGTAGATAATGGATCTTGGTGGGAGGGAGGATGAAATCCATGTTGGGATATTGATGTACTGAAGATTGGCTCTGGAACATCCATTGCGTACATTGATACATTTATTATAATATGTGCCCTTTACATATATATGTTTCTTTTAGTATGATCATATACTCCTGTCAGATTAAAAGCACCCATTTATATACTCATATACTCTAGCCATTTTTGGGTCTGGATTTTGGTGTGGTAATTATGGTGAATGGGGTGGATATGCGATCCGGGTTGCTCATGGCAACTCCGGGTCAAAATCCTCTCCCATGTAGCGGGTTGGAGTCTCCCAATTTTGGTAGCTCCTCCCCTGCTCCCATATATAATACACACCATGCCGGTACCATTGGCAACTATGAAGTATGACTCCGCGTATGTAGCGGGAGTTACTGATCCGGTTATTACTGGAAAGGGTGCGTGTGCCTTATTCTGACATTGGGGTGTTTGGATGTTGCGGTCTGAATATATAATAACATCGGGACCGCTATATACTTAATGTTTGGGCACTATACCTGTTTCAATATGGAGTGCATGAATTCTTGGGCAGTACTGCGCATGTATGACATGCGCAGTGTGCATACAGCGCTCCGTTATTTTGTTATTTGCAATGTCATGCACAGTGGATGATACCAGACGCCAACCAGGCTGGGCATCCTCATAGATCATGATTTCACCCCCTTACCCCCTGGTAGGATCATATTATATGAATTACATACAGCTGTACAATATATTTTTGTAATCAATGGGTTTTATTATTATGCACCAATGGGAATCATGAATGTCACTTTTTATACCAACTTTGGCACTAACTATGTATGAGATATATGTCACTTGAGTTTTTTATATATGAACTTTACACTTATATCATGAAATTATGCATTTGTATTTGATTATTAATCATGTCACTAATTGATTAATGTGATTTTGAGCACCTGCACTTTTTGCATAAATATGTGATTCACACTATCAGTTGTTCCTTGAGAAAGGCTCAGTCTGAGCCGAAACGTCGCGTCCTACACATGGGTGAATAAAGTTCCTCTGTTTTTTTTATTTTACTTTGAGAGTGCTGCCTATTTTTATGATATATATTCTTCCTGCTCTGCTATGTACATGTACAGCATTGTGATGGCGAAGGGTCAAAAATTGAGCCTGCGCCATCAGCTGTTGGTATAATACACAGCTTCAACTGTCAGGAATGGAGCTAGTTTCAATTACACCATTTTAACCCTTCCGATTCTCTGTTTGAACATTGCAAACATAATAAATATAAAAAAATTAAATGTTTTTTAAAATATCCACTAAATAAACTTTTCTCAATGAGGGCTCATTTACATGAATTTATTTTGTTTCCGTGTCTTTCTTTCTTTTTTTTTTTTTACAGATAGAATGTATACCCATTCATTTCAATGGGTCTGCAAAAATGTGGACTGCACACCGTGTGGTCTCTGCATCGGTATGTCTGATGTCTGTTCCATAGTCCCACACTGTTTTGCGGACAAAAATAGGCATTGTTACAATGGTTCCCCAGACAAAAAAAAACACACAGATGTTACACGGACATCATCCGTATTTTTTGCAGATTCACATTTTGCGGAAAATACATGGTCATGTGAATGAGCCTTTGTTCCGATTTTCTTCATCAATATCACTGCAACACCCAGCACCTTCACTAATCAGTTTTAATAGTTGTACTTTTTATTGTGGGGGGACAATTCTGAGTTTTGCTATGGACCCCATGATTTCTATGTATGCCCCTGCCTGATTAGGTTAAAATTTTCCAAGGAACACACTGACTGGCCCAAAGAGAAATGGCGCAACGTTTTCTGCACTGATGAAAGCAAAATTGTTCTTATTGGGTCTAATTGTCGCAACCAGTATATCAGATGACCCCGCACACTGAATTCAAGCCACAGTCCACTGTGAAGACTGTAAAACATGGTGGTGCAAAACTCATGATGTGGGGATGTTTCTCATACCATGGCATTGGGCCTATTTATCACATACGAGAGATCACAGAATAGTGTGACTATATCAAACTACTTGAGATCATGTTGCCCTATGACAATGAAGAAATGTCCTTGAGGGGCGTGGCCTGCAGCCGAGCAGAGAAGACGTCTTCTCCAGGAGCTCCCAGGCTATGGATCTTATCCTACCGCATCCTACATGTCCTGCGAGTCCCGTGGGTCCGTGCTGCACCCAACAGGCCTCAGCACCACAGCGGGCTGCCAAACGACATCCTCCTGAAGCTCCCAGGCCCTCCCAAACCGAGTTACGGGTGAGGCCTAGTGCGGCCTACCAATCCCTGGCCTCGATTTCCGTCCCCCCTAAAGTGGGGAAAATTGGCTTCTACCTCACAGGGTTTTTTGCCTTCCTCTGGATCAACTTGGAGGAAAACAGGCCGAACTGGATGGACAGATGTCTTTTTTCGGCCTTATAAACTATGTTACTATGTTACTTAAAGTGCCACAGACCCAATTTTTCACATATCGTCCAGGCGATTGCCACCATATATTTTCATCACCACTGAACAGCACATGACAATGCCGCAGTAATCTTACAACATCCAGAACATTGGGGCTGCAAACCAAAGGAGTATAATTTGCCACCTCAATCACTGAAGTCCACCTATATTGAAAGAACAGCACCGGCGCATACAGTTATGGTGAAGGAACTGGTGGGCACAGAGAAACAGGGGAGAAATTGCAAGAGGCAGGGAAAGCTAACCCCCAGATGGATTGAAGTGGAGATCCCATCTGATCTCCCAAACTGACATAGGGATAATTCTTATTTGATTTTTCTTGTTGGTATATTTCTCCCTGTCTTTCTTACATTCTCTAGTTTACTGACTGTGCAGTGCCGATTGTCCGTTAGGGGGCTGGGGTCGGTGTTGAGGTCCAACTCGACCACACCAGCAGAGTTTTCTTCCCGCGCTGGTCTTGTGGCCTGCCAGGTCACTGCCCTTGCCCGCCTCGGATCCCCACCCCTATCTGTCAGGCTGTGGCGGCCACACTTTTGTGGTTCGCTCCAGCTTGTCACGTTTTCTCCTCTTACCATTTAATATTTTAATAACAACTTAAAGCCAGCCCCACTGCTGGCATGCCAAATAGGCAATATAATGTTTATGTTACCGATTTTTGTGCAAATTGTGTTCATACATTGTTCATTGGACTCTAATCGTGCTTTACATGCTGTCCCCGTCCCTCACTTCCCCCCTCCCCTCCTCTGGGCTATAAGGGCATTCCTCTACACCTATAACCCAAACCTCAAATTACATATCCTTCTGAGAAGGGGTCATCAATCTATACTAAGCCAAAAAGACAGACCTTAAATTAGTTTCGTATAACGTGAGGGGCCTAAATTCAGCGACAAAACACAGCCAAACACTCCATCATTTCAAGAAGGCCAGGGTAGATGTCCTCCTCTTACAGGAAACACACTTCCAGAAAGAGAAAACTCCCTCCTTCCACAGGCACTATTTCATTCAATTGTTTCATGCCCACACCCCCAACAAGAACTTCAGACGTATATCTATTGCCTTTGCCAAGCACATTTCATTAATGAATAATCAATAAGGGCAGTAGTGAATCTAAAACGTAGCTTTTAATCTATCCAAATAAAACTATAGATAACCTACAGAATATAACACAAAAAACACCCCTTACTCAGGATACAACAATAATAAAAAAATCCAAACCACACAGATCCTGGCTAGGCAAGAATATGGATGGGTCTTACCAGTAACCAGGGAGTCACATCTGGATTTGTCAAAGACTGGATCATAAATGGAGATTGGTATCATCACCTTGTCACTGTGACTCCAGCTGTTGGTTCATGTAGCAGGTACAATGGATACGGGCCGGGACCTATTACTGGCCCTAGAAAACCCTCTTCAGGTTAGTGTTTCCCTAATGACCTCCTAAATACGTAGTCATCGCCCTGAAAAGAGCAACCCCGTCCGGAACCTTTCCCTAGATGGAGGCCTTGGACGACCCTGCTTCTGAAGATCCTCAGTCCGCCCTAGAAGGTATGTATTAGTAAAGGTTAAGCTACCTAGATGGTGCACTAAAGGTATATCAAATAACTAAATAGGGTGCCCCAACGCGTTTTGTCACCTTTACAGCCCACGACTCATCAGGGGACACAGGTCTATGCTCGTATGGCACCAAAACAAAGTAATAATGAATGGTAATGCATACTAAGGTCAAAACCCAACCAAAGTTCATGTTCTCACTCAGAGTGGGTATGGCCTAATAAGAATGGATGTTAAGTGGCTCAGAGCATATGGCTCCTAAGAGCCCACAAAAACAGACAGTCAGCGTCTATCCAGTTGCCCCAGTGAACGGCGTTACCTGATATGCTGTTTCCAGATGTTTGTTTAAATAGACGCTGAACAACCTGGGTTTCCCGCGCCCCTTGCGTGTCACGTGACAAGGAACATGACCGCAACGTCAGCTCAAGCGCTGAAAGACTATAGAGGCCGGGAGGGACGTGCCCAGAGGATGCCTAATGTAAGCGAGCGGCTCCCGTCCCGCCAGTACTATGTGAGGGCAAATAGTGCACAAAAATGGCATTATGTTAGTGCCCCCATAAAATAGTGGTATTTACAAAGATAACAAAAGGAGCCAGCCAACAATGACAGGCTCCCTGGGCACATATGCGATATGTATAGCCAGCAAATTTTGTCACAGACCATATTATGAAAGTCTATCATGATGTATTGAACTACATGGATGAAAAATATGGTGCACTGTATGTCTCAAAGCACCAATTATGTATGTGAAAAACCTCAGAGTATAAAGTATATGTACACATGTCCACAGTATTGAGTGTACATGACATATACACCCCAAAGTGCCCTTCATATGTCAACACATATGTGCAATTGTATCTGTGCACAGTGACTAGACCTATGAAAAGGACAACAAGGTAGACCTATAGGATTAGTCAAAGTATATCATATCAAGAAGCACACACGTGCAATGCAGTTAGGTCCTAGGACTATATGGGATGTGAAAGAAGGCTCGAAAAGATGGCCCTGAGCCTCCTTACTCAATCACCTTTCAGATACTCAATTATAAAAAGCAGCCAAAATTGAGTTGTTCATTCAGGCCATGTGGGGTAGACAAATTCTACTTAAAAATCCACCAACATTCACGTTGTAGAATACGTCTATCCCAGTCTCCACCATGAATAGATCTCTAAATGCGTTTGATGCCTTTGAACCTAATCGCCCGAGCGCGTCCCTCATGATTCATGTGGACGTGTCGGGCTATAGAATACATGGCTAACATACATGAACATACACTTGTCCAGAAAAAATATACCCCCACTTTCAATGGGGCATTTACCGAACTAACTGGATTATACAAGGAGCATATCTCATCTTGGTGGGAGGTACAGGGCCTTGAATATTATATTAGGCAGGGCATTGAACCTCGTGGCTTACGGATCACCCTTGCCCCAGCCAGTCGCTGCAGAAACCCTACTCTCATGCAGAAATGGGAGAGGGAGGCAACCAGTAGCTCACTCCGTTTTATGCAGCTTTTACTGGATGAGGAAACAGTGACATTGGAACAGGCCGACAAATGGCTACAGGAACAGATTGAAATAACTAAGCGATTCAACCAGGAACCTGAATTTAGCAATAAAGAAAATTACCTACAAAACACTATTGAGCGTTTCCAGTACCATCTCAAGGAACGTAAGCATAGACAGTTTGCCAGGGATCTGCAGGACTTTAAAGAGAATAGAGCATATCTTTTCCTTAATAAACCTGACACAAATAAGCAAAAAGGGTCAGACGTATCCTGTACTGAAACTGACATTTCAGAAAACAAGAAAGAAAAACGTTCCAGGTCTAGGGGACGAGGGAGAGGAGCACCCAATTCAAGGGGGAGAGGGACACGTTATAACTCCAATTAAGCAAATCAACCCCAACATTTTTTAGACCAAGGAGTGACCTACCCTTTGCGCAGCAGGAACATTCCTCCAGCAGGGACACAACAACGTTGACAGACGACAAATTTGTGCTCCACCTGTCCTCCCGCCTGCTTACTGTAGAGGAGAGGATACTGAGGAGGGGTTTATCCTTTATTCCAACTGTGAAATTATTTTTAAGTGGATTCTGGATCTCCATCTGTTTGCTCGTAAACTTAGGTGGCATAAACATATTAAGTTGGTAGCCAAAATGGAGACCCGCGAATTGGGCATCCCACTGGAGATCCTGAAAGACGTACAGTTACTTTACAGTCTTCAGGAAACACCAGCTAGTCAAGAGTGAGAAGGACCTTTCACTACCCTTAAAAACAAAAGCCAGAAAATGCCGCCACAAAGTGATATATCCTGTATAGATGTCTTTGTTAAACAAACCACGGGAAAGTTGATGAAACTCAATCACTCTCCCCTCCGGTTTAATTTTAATCCCTGAGAGCGTAAGGCTCTACAGATCCTGGAGTCTGACAATAGGATCACTATCAAGCCCTCCGATAAAGGAGGGAACGTGTGCTTCTTGATATGATATACTTTCACTAATCCTATAGGTCTACCTTGTTGTCCTTTTCATAGGTCTAGTCACTGTGCACAGATACAATTGCACATATGTGTTGACATATGAAGGGCACATTGGGGTGAATATGTCATATACACTCAATACTGTGGACATGTGTACATATACTTTATACTCTGAGGTTTTTTACATACATAATTGGTGCTTTGAGACATACAGTGCACCATATTTTTCAACCATGTAGTTCAATACATCATGATAGACTTTCATAATATGGTCTGTGACAAAATTTGCTGGCTATAAATATCACATATGTGCCCAGGGAGCCTGTCATTGTTGGTTGGCTCCTTTTGTTATCTTTTTAAATACCACTATTGTATGGGGGCACTAACATAATGCCATTTTTGTGCACTATTTGCCCTCACATAGTACTGGCGGGACGGGAGCCGCACGCTTACATTAGGCATCCTCCGGCCACGTCCCTCCCAGCCTCTATAGTCTTTCAGCGCTTGAGCTGACGTTGCAGTCATGTGCCTTGTCACGTGACACGCAAGGGGCGCGGGAAACCCAGGTTGTTTAGTGTCTATTTAAACAAGCGTCCGGAAACAGCATATCAGGTAACGCCGTTCACTGGGACAACTGGATAGACGCTGACTGTCTGTTTTTGTGGGCTCTTAGGAGCCATATGCTCTGAGCCACTTAACATCCATTCTTATTAGGCCATACCCACTCTGAGTGAGAACTTGAACTTTGGTTGGGTTTTGACCTTAATATTAGGGATGAGCGAACCGAACCGTAACGAACCAGATTCGTTACGAACTTTTCCAAAAGTTCGGTTCGTCACCGAACTGAATTTTGAGAAAGTTCGTAACGAATCTGGTTAAAATAACGGCGACGCAAAATATACGCATATTTATTGAGAATGTACGCTAATGCGTATTAATTCATAAAATGCGTACACATTAGCGAACATTCTCAAATATGCGTATATTTAGGGTATGGAATATGCCATATTCCATACCCTAAATATACGCATATTTGAGAATGTTCACTAATGTGTACACGCATTGGCGTACGCATTAGTGTACATTCTCAAATATGCGTATATTTTGCGTCGCTGTTATTTTGAGCGAACCGAACCGTTTTTTACCAGATTCGTGACAAATCTGGTAAAAAAAAAACGGCGACGCAAAACTACTTTTTTCACAGAATAGACCAGGATACAAGGGATTATTACTCCTATAATCCCTTGTATCCTGGTTTTCTGTGAAAAACAAGATGTGTGACGTCACCCACACAGCCCCGGAAGTGCCTGAGCGCGCCGAAATTTTGTCAATTTGTCAATTTTTGACATTTTGTCTATTTGTCAATTTGTCAAATTTGACATTTTGTCAATTTGTAAAGCGAGTGCCAGTGAGGTGTCCATTTCATGAAAATTGGACACGTATTTTTGGATAATGGAACTGGCATAAAGCCTTCTTGAATCTGTGCCTTTTTAAAAGTCCTTTCTTCACCTCATGGATTCTGTGGGTGAGGTTGTCTGTCTATTTCACCATATCCTACTAGACTAGCTGCAATGTTAGAGGGGTTTTTTTAACGTTGACTGTCCTGTGCTGAACTCTACATCAACATTTTGTCATGTATGAAAAGTGATTTTTACAAGCGTGCATATTCTTAGCTTCCAACTTCAGTTCTCTGTACTAGGCCCTTCTGGGTCCAAAAGAATACTGCTCCTACTAATGCCCCCACCGTCAATTGTCTATTTGGAAACATACTGGGTGCAATCAAGTACTGCCTCCTCCTCCTCCTCAACTTGTCTCTTCTTAACCCTACTGGTTCACCACCAGGCCATCAAAAATAATGTTTTCAATGGTCTGTTCCACACCAGGCCTTCTACCATAATGTTTTCAAGGGTCTGTTCACCACCGGTCCCTCAAAAATAATGTTTTCAAGGGTCTGTTCACCACCAGGCCTTCTACAATAATGTTTTCAAGGGTCTGTTCACCACCAGTCCCTCAAAAATAATGTTTTAGGGTCTGTTCACCACCAGGTCTTCAACCATAATGTTTTCAAGGGTCTGTTCACCAGCAGGCACTCAATCATAATGTCATAATGTCATAATAATCATAATGACCCTTTCCCCCTCCAGGGCCCTCTAAGGTGATTTTCCTTTATGTCCCAGTGGTAGGAGTGCCAAGGGGTATTTAGGCCACTCAAGTCTTTGGTGGGATTGTCACGGTGTTCCTACGTGGCTGCAATAAATTACTAATAGTAGTAAATGAGGGTCGTCAGGTGGGAATGATGCGCAGACTTGTGGGAATGGTCCAACGTAGTTTTATTAACTTATCTTTGAATAAGGTTCATCCTTCAACTTGGTGTCCAGCAAGTGCAGCTTATTGCTTATACTTGGCAGATGCTTGGAAATTCAGGTTTCAGGCTTCCTGTTCTAAGCTGAAGTTACCTCTTAAGTCTGGCTTCCCTTGAGAGTATTATTGGTGTGCCTTATTGCAGGCTATATTACTCTGTCTTTAGGGTACAGCAGAGGTGAAGCTGCTCTGCTGTCCTGCACATGTCCTCCCTGATCAGGGTACAGGGGACAACTCTCTGACTAAACTGTCATTTCCCCCTCACTGCAGGAAGTTGGAAGAGCTTAACTTCTCTCCAGCAGAGGGGGTCAGAATGGACTAAGGAATGTACCATTCTGGTAAAACTACATCTGAATCTGCCATAGTATTTGCTAACACCTGCTGGTACACCAGGTACATTACATGAGAAACAGTGCATAACATGGAATATAATACATATTAATGCTGGTGATGACATCAATGCACAGAATTACATTTCTAGAGTAGCACACAGATAGAAGCTGGTTACGCAGAGTTGTAACACTACTCTGGGGTGTTACATTCCCCCTTACTTAAAGTCAAGCCGTCCTCGGCTTGTGCTTAGGATTAGTATACAGGATTAGGATATATAAAAGCTTACAGGGAATCCAATGAATACAAGTTGCTGCATGAAATAGATACATATAAATGGGCATAACATACATAAATAGACAATTGAGCTACTATGCTGGTACGTTTCTGCCTTGTGAGTAGGGTGTCCGATCTCTGTTATCCCCTCTCAGCAGACGAACAACCTATGTAAACTGCACTAAGCAACCATTTCGGACTGACTCTGAATATTTCGGCCATAAAATACCAAAGAAAGCATGGGGGTGTCTTCACTCTGTAATCCCACCATTGTGAAATGATAAGCCCGCAAACGGAAAGGTGGCCTTATTCTGTAATTCTTCCAAGCACCAAAGCCTGATAATGCTTTACTCTTTGTCACCTTGATGTCTATCTGTAGCTGCAAGTTATTTTCCTGGAGGCGGTGCACGAGGCCTCAGGACACAGTGAACTAGGAAGAGGAATCTGCCAGTCCTGCCATAGTTCCAATGAGAGAATTAAGATCTCTCTAACCACACACATAAAGGACAATGAACTAGGAGTGGGGGGGCCCTGCCCGTCCTTCCATAGTTCCAAGGAGAGACTATTCTCTCCGGACACATCTATAGCAGCGAGGATAACCCTGAAGGAATAAAGAGAAAACTGCTTGTGGCTCTGACACCTGGCTACCATGAACCGTTAGTGTGAAACGCCCTCAGAGGCAGCATATATATCTGAGGTAGAGACAAGTAAGGTGCTATCTATCTGGCTAAGTGCATGACCATACATTAAAGTGCATTTAGGACACATTGTGGTACCTGCAAAGAAACACACACAATGGGCAATATTCTTGAACGTTCATGAAATATAAAAACATTAGTGCAAACATTTAAGTACAAATATAATAAAGGCATAATATAGGATATCTGTGGTTACATTCAAGTCCATCTTTTCTTCTTCTTTGGCTTGGAACTGGAACAAAGTCCCAAATTCAACTTGAAATTTGTAATCCACATGGGTAATAAAATAGGTTATAAATAGCAGAAAAGGTTTCTTGACAAACCCTTTTAAAAGTGATTTCCCAACAACCTGAAAAGGGGGGAAAAAGGATGTGGTGCGCAAACATGGCGCAACTTGGATTATTGCAGATGGGGGGAGTCCAGCCACACGTGTCCTTCCAGATGAGGCCAAAACAGGGCAACATAAACAACTAAAACACAGCCAATCAGGTTATCACCCTTTCAGGCTCAGTCCACGGGGTGGCTCCATTAGTCCTGGAGTTATTTGGCAGTACTTGAGTGCAGGCTCCCACTATTGGAAGGCCTGCCAGTCCTCCTCGCTACTACTCGAGCTGAAGGACATTAGAGGGTGCTCCTGCCTCTGATAAGCTGCCCGATAAGCGGCAGCCATTCCCCGGCGTCCTCTCAGTGATGGGACCAGTTTGAGGGTCCTGCATGCTGATGCGGAAGCCTCTCCTACCTTCGCCTCCTGGCCGGATCCTCTTGCTGGTACGACGGGGGTCAGACACTCCGGCTGTAGGGGTTCTTGTAGGGGTCTCCCACGGGCGGCGCTCATGGCCGCTTCGATTTGCCAGGGTAGTCTGGCATGTACCACAGTGGGCTGAAAGTTGAAGGTGGCGGTGACCAACTCTCCCACCTGCATTGTAGGTGGAGGCAGTAGACCCGGGATCAGGGGTTCCGGCTGATGGGTAGGCTCTTCTTTTGCCTGCGGGGCATCAGCAGCAGGTAAGCGATACGGCTCCGTGCTGTCCGCTGACTCTTCTTCCCACCTTTCCGGGGGCCAGGCAGGCCTCGCTGGACGGGTCAATACCTTCACGCCTGTTGCAAATGGCCCCTGGAGGGACTTCATCGGGGTATAGATCACATAGTCCCAGGGATGTAAATTATGACGACTCGGAGGTAGATATGTCCTCTTCACCGACCTGCAATTCACGTAGAATTCCTCGGCGGTTTCCTCATCGGTGATAAAACCCACGCCTCTCTCCACGCTGAACCATAGCATGGTGCCCCGTCTTCTCTCCAGTACGGGATCTCCGGTACGGGGGTGTTCTAAGACCTGCACCACCCACTCCTCCACGCGTCTCTTGTACTCCCAGAGGGTGAGGGCCTTTGCGGTCACTGCTTCGGGAACCATGGGGTTCTGCCTCAGCGAATAATCTCTCTTCCGGGGCGGCGGAGCTGACCGAATCTCGAGAGGGAGGAGGAGTAAAAGGGGTGGAGTCTATGCCTCTACGTCGTGCGTGCGTACGTACGTACGAATAGTACGTTAAAGATTTGTACGCTAATGCGTACGTATTCAGTTAAGTAGCGTACCTTTGACAACGCTACACTGTATGTTCGTTACTTGAGTAGGAATGTTCGCAGACGCAGTGTATGCGTACGCTAATGCGTACATATTCAGTTAAGTAGCGTACCTTTGACAACGCTACACTGTATGTTCGTTATTTGTGCGGGAATGTTCGCATTAGCGTACGCATTAGTGTAAATTCTCAAATATGCGTATATTTTGCGGCGCCGTTGTTGAAGTCACTTGGATTTTTTCCACTTTTTTCATTGTAATAGCAACTGCAAGTAAACGAAACTATACCCTATCAGACTCCCATTATTTTAGCAGCAATTATTCAGCCGTTATAGCAAGGTTCGTTTTAGGTTCGGTTCGTACGAACCCGAACTTCCCGAAAGTTCGGCGAAGCGAACCGAACTTTTCAAAAGTTCGCTCATCCCTACTTAGTATGCATTACCATTCATTACTTTGTTTTGGTGCCATACGAGCATTGCCCTGTGTCCCCTGATGAGTCGTGGGCTGTAAAGGTGACGAAACGCGTTGGAGCACCCTATTTAGTTATTTGATATACCTTTAGTGTACCATCTAGGTAGCTTAACCTTTACTAATACATACCTTCTAGGGCGGACTGAGGCTCTTCAGAAGCAGGGTCGTCCAGGGCCTCCATCTAGGGAAAGGTTCCGGACAGGGCCGCTCTTTTCAGGGCAATGACTCCGTATTTAGGAGGTCATTAGGGAAACACTAGCCTGAAGAGGGTTTCTAGGGCCAGTAATAGGTCCCGGCCCGTATCCATTGTACCTGCTACATGAACCAACAGCTGGAGTCACAGTGATAAGGTGATGATACCAATCTCCATTTATGATCCAGTCTTTGACAAATCCAGATGTGACTCCCTGGTTACTGGTAAGACCCATCCATATTCTTGCCTAGCCAGGATCTGTGTGGTTTGGATTTATTATTATTGTTGTATCCTGAGTAAGGGGTGTTTTTTGTGTTGTGTTCTGTAGGTTATCTACAGTTTTATTTGGATAGATTAAAAGCTAAGTTTTAAATTCACTACTGCCCTTATTGATTATTTTTGAGTTGTATACTGCGGTAGATGCAGGGTAATTTCTATTGTCTATACGCCTGCATGGGCTCATCTCTTTTCATTAATTACATTTTATTTCATTTGGACTCCTATTCCAATCCTGATGGTAGAATACTCATACTTTCTGGGAAACTAAAATGGCCTACTGGAAACTATTGCTAATATTTACACACCAAACACACAGCAAGCTTCATGGATCAGCTCTACAATGATATTGTAAGATAGCTATAAAGCAGGAGAACAGATAATCTTCAATGTTGCCCTAGATCCTCTCCTAGACAGCTCTTAAGGAAAATCCCCCCTCTCCTATAGGGCCTTACAACACATTAAAAAATCCTTACAACTCCTTTCTCATAGATGTGTGGCGCTTCATGCACCCCTTGGATAAAGACTATACACTACACTCAACCCCTCACAACTCCTATCATAGGATAGACTTTTTCTTTCTTCAACAATCAGCTTCCACTCTGACCATTTTCCACTGGAACCCATCCTAACATTGTCCACTAGAGCCTCCCCCAGGGGGCCATGGCAACTAAATGAGACCCTTTTGATAATACCCTCAGTCCAATCTAGAATATTGAAATGTCTGGACCTCTTCTTCCAGGACAATCAGAACTGCAAGGTCTCTGCCCCGATGGTCTGGGAGGCACATAAAGCTACAGTTAAAGGCAAATTTATATCAGTAGGGATGTTCCAGAAAGGAAAAGGGACTCCCAAATACAAGAACTCCTACAGAATATTAGCAAATTAGAGAAATTACATAAACAATCACTAGCTACCTCTCACCTCCACCAACTTACAACAGCCCACCTACAATTGCGTGATCTCCTGAACAAAAACTCTGCTAAGGTATATATGTCAGGCAAACACTCTTTCTACGCACACAGAGAAAAAGCATCAAAAACAAATTATGTCACTTCTGGTTCCGGCGCCAGCATGATAAGACACGAGTAAGAGCAGCTCCGTGCGATACAGCTCTAAACTCTTAAACATCCCTGAGAAACACGGGATCATCCATTCCATCAGGTTTGTGGCTACCTATGGAACGTTTCCTATTAAATATGGGGAGTAAGAACAAGACAAAGCCAAGGCAGGCAAGTAAAAACTGCAGCGCTGGAAACTAATATGGCAGAGGAAGACTTAATACTTCCGATCACGCAGGCCGCAAATGCCCAAGCAGACCTTACTTGCACAGAGGCTGACATAGGAGGCGATGACACACAAATAGATTACAAGCAGTTGGCTATCGAAGTAGCTAATAGAATTTTACAAGACCTTCAAGAATCTCTGGCTAATACTGTGGGGCTGACACTGCAATCGCTCCAAGCCACAGTTGCTGAAAATGGCGTCAGACTTGATGGAGTCCAACATAGAATCCAGTCATTGGAAGGCTTTAGTCATAAGATGAAGACCCATCTGGAGTCAGTTTTACAAGATAATAGACTACTCAAGGAAAAAGTTGACGACTTAGAAAACCGCTCCCGCAGGAATAACTTACGGATCATTGGCATCCCAGAGTCGATTCCCACCCAAGATCTCCTTAATATCTGTGAATGCAATATTCCAGCTGCGTTGGGCCTATCTAACCGTTGTAAAGTGGAACGAGCACATAGAATAGGACCTGACCTACGATCAGGAAACGATCATAATCTTAAAGCCCCCAGCGCGTTGGCCCGATGACCAAGGCCAGTCATAGTGAAATACCTTTACAGATAAAACAGCGATTTTACGTACCTATAAGCAAAACCGCTCTGCGGTGGAAATCAGGAGCCAGAGACTTCTGATCTTTGGAGATTATTCGGTGGAGGTGCAAAAGTGTACATGAGAATTTTCCACCTTGTGCTCGGAGCTATATGAAAGGTGCATCAGGTTTGCTCTACTGTACCCAGCGCTGCTAAGAGTTTTCCAGGCAGATGGTACTGCAACAGCATATTCATCCATCTCAGAAGCACGAGACAACCTGGTCATCGACATACCTGATCCACAGTGACGAGAATCGCCCAAGAGATGGAAAGACCATCTATCCGCTGGAGAAGACTAAAAAGACATCCCTCGAAACCTGGAGGACGTTCAAAGATGGCCCTCGTTGGAGCCCAGAGAAAAACACACCTGTCAGAATAACCGATACCCCTTGAAACCAGCATGAGAACATTGGGAAACCCTGATACACTCTGCATGCGAAGCCATCACCATCTGAACAGCAAGTTATATCCTTTTATTTTCAGTATTTAATTAAAGTAAAGTAATTAACACAGAAGTAAAGTAAAGTAAAGTAAAGTAATTAACACAGAAGAGGACAGTGCACTGCTACAGCAGGATCTGGACAGACTGGAGGCTTGGGCAGAAAAGTGGCAGATGAGGTTTAACACTGACAAATGTAAGGTTATGCATATGGGAAGGAATAATGCAAGTCACCAGTACATACTAAATGGTAAAGCATTGGGTAACTCTGACATGGAAAAGGACCTAGGAATTTTAGTGAACAGCAAACTAAGCTGCAGAAACCAGTGTCAGACAGCTGCTGCCAAGGCCAATAAGATAATGGGTTGCATCAAAAGAGGCATAGATGCCCGTGATGAGAACATAGTCCTGCCACTTTACAAATCACTAGTCAGACCACATATGGAGTACTGTGTACAGTTCTGGGCTCCTGTGAACAAGGCAGACATAGCAGAGCTGGAGAGGGTTCAGAGGAGGGCAACTAAAGTAATAACTGGAATGGGTGGACTACAGTACCCAGAAAGATTATCAAAATTAGGCTTATTCACTTTAGAAAAAAGACGACTGAGGGGAGATCTAATAACTATGTATAAATATATCAGAGGTCAGTACAGAGATCTCTCCCATCATCTATTTATCCCGAGGACGTGACCATGACGAGGGGAATCCTCTGCGTCTGGAGGAAGAAGTACATCAAACTAGAAGAGGATTCTTTACGGTAAGAGCAGTGAGACTATGGAACTTCTCTGCCTGAGGAGGTGGGTGATGGTAAGTTCACTAAGAGAGTTCAAGAAGGGGCCTGGATGTATTTCTGGAGGGTAATATATTACAGGTTATAGTTACTAGAGAGGGGTCGTTGATCCAGGGAGTTATTCTGATTGCCTGACTGGAGTCGGGAAGGAATTTTCCCCCTAAAGTGAGGAAATTGGGCTTCTACCTCACGGGTTTTTTTTCCCCTGGATCACTTGTAGGAAAACAGCTACTGGATGGACAGATGTCTTTTTTTCGGCTTAACAACTTGTTACATGTTACTATGTTGACTTTTTCTTTTCTTTTTGGTGATGTGGGCGGATCCCGGAGACGGATTTTCCCAAGTAGAAGGGGTAGCGAGTCTAGTTCCTTAGACTCTTGCACATAAAATAGAGTTGTACCATGACCTATGAATAACACTGTTAGACCACCATGTTGGGAAGAAGTGGAGTCTCTAGCAGCCACAAATGATGGTGGCATTTAATCTATGCATTTGCCCTATCGGGCTGTTTACTTAGTACCATAGTAACATAGTAACATAGTTTGTAAGGCCGAAAAAAGACATCTGTTCATCCAGTTCAGCCTGTTTTCCTACAAGTTGATCCAGGGGAAGGCAAAAAAAACCCTGTGAGGTAGAAGCCAATTTTCCTCACTTTAGGGGGGAAAATTCCTTCCCGACTCCAGTCAGGCAATCAGAATAACTCCCTGGATCAACGACCCATCTCTAGTAACTATAACCTGTAATATTATTACCCTCCAGAAATACATCCAGGCCCTTCTTGAACTCTCTTAGTGAACTTACCATCACCACCTCCTCAGGCAGAGAGTTCCATAGTCTCGCTGCTCTTACCGTAAAGAATCCTCTTCTATGTTTATGTACAAACCTTCTTTCCTCCAGACGCAGAGGATGTCCCCTCGTCACAGTCGCAGTCCTCTGGATAAATAGATGATGGGAGAGATCTCTGTACTGACCTCTGATATATTTATACATAGTTATTAGATCTCCCCTCAGTCGTCTTTTTTCTAAAGTGAATAACCATAAATTTGATAATCTTTCTGGGTACTGTAGTCCACCCATTCCAGTTATTACTTTAGTTGCCCTCCTCTGAACCCTCTCCAGCTCTGCTATGTCTGCCTTGTTCACAGGAGCCCAGAACTGTACACAGTACTCCATATGTGGTCTGACTAGTGATTTGTAAAGTGGCAGGACTATGTTCTCATCACGAGCATCTATGCCTCTTTGATGCAACCCATTATCTTATTGGTCTTGGCAGCAGTTGTCTGACACTGGTTTCTGAAGCTTAGTTTGCTGTTCACTAAAATTCCTAGGTCCTTTTCCATGTCAGAGTTACCCAATGCTTTACCATTTAGTATGTACTGGTGACTTGCATTATTCCTTCCCATATGCATAACCTTACATTTGTCAGTGTTAAACCTCATGTGCCACTTTTCTGCCCAAGCCTCCAGTCTATCCAGATCCTGCTGTAGCAGTGCACTGTCCTCCTCTGTGTTAATTACTTTACACAGTTTAGTGTCATCTGCAAAAATTGATATTTTAATGTGCAAGCTTTCTACAAGATCATTAATAAATATATTGAAGAGAATAGGACCCAATACAGACCCCTGTGGTACCCCACTAGTGACAGTGACCCGATCTGAGTATGTACCATTAATAACCACCCTCTGTTTTCTATCACTGAGCCAGTTACTTACCCACATACAGACATTATCTCCCAGGCCATGCATTCTCATTTTGTATACTAACCTTTTATGTGGTACCGTGTCAAACGCTTTGGAGAAGTCCAAATATACGACATCCATTGAGTCGCCGCGGTCAAGTCTAGAACTTACCTCCTCATAGAAACTGATTAAATTGGTTTGACATGACCGATCCCTCATGAAGCCATGCTGATATGGAGTTATTTGCTTATTTTCATTGAGGTACTCCAAGATAGCATCTCTCAGAAAACCTTCAAACAGTTTACCCACAACAGAAGTTAAACTTACCGGCCTATAGTTTCCGGGCTCTGTTTTTGGACCCTTTTTGAATATTGGCACCACATTTGCTATGCGCCAATCCTGTGGAACACTCCCTGTCAGTATGCACCTTTGTTTCTCTTTTGTTATTTCTTTTACTTTTTTCTGCTTTTTACTTGCAGGAATATTTTCATTTAAATTATGTTTGTTACTGTTCTATATTTGCAGGGGAGGGGCGGGACGGGTGGGTGTTTTCCAAATGCTGTGGCCAATATATATAAGAACAAATGAAAAGAGATATAATAATACACTGAAAAGTACTGTATGCGGGTAGTAACATGGAATTAATGACGGATCTGTAAATTCTTGGAGTACTGAACCACGGCATTTGGGGGGGAGGGGGGCAGAAGGGATGGGGGAAAGGGATGGTCACTTCCCTACCTTTCCTGGATGGGCCGTAAAAATCTTATCAAGGTCATCCTACGAAAACTCTTATACATATTCCAGACTCTCCCAATCCCTCTTCCACTCTCCTTCGTCTCAACTATTAGGAAACTCATTAACAAATACTTGTGGCAATACAAAAGACCCTGACTCAGCCAAGCCCTAATATCCCAACATAAACACGAGGAGGTATGGCACTTCTCGACTGGAAACTTTATTACAATGCAGTTCACCTGACTAGACTGGTACTATGAGCAAGAATAGACAATTCTAAACTTTGGGTTTCCCTGGAAGATTGCCTTGCCAATAGCCCATTACGCTCTCTATTCTGGAGTAATGATTGTCTTACTCCTGGCCACCATACACATAATTCTGGCACTAAAGCTTCCTTGAAGATTTGGCACACCCTAAAAGAGAAGCTAAGTCCACCTACCTCCCCGCTCATGTCTGTAGCTGACATCCCGAGTCTATACCTCCCCAAATATGCTGACACACATCTAAAACTTTCTGAACTGAAAGCCATATCTGTCCTCTCATTTCTAGACTCCATTGACCTCAATAACATAGGATGGTATCAAAAATGCTGTTTATGAGGCAAAACCCAAAAATGCAGAAGAACTGTGGAATGTAGTCTAATCATCCTGGACTAGAATACTTGTTCAGAGGTGACAGAAGTTGGTCAACTGCACACAATTCAGAAGTCAAGCAGTTCTCAGAAACCATGGTTATGCCACTAAATATAAGTTCAGTAATTCAAAGTGATTTCGCAAACATTTGTTCGGTTAATGTTTGTACATTCAATTTTAGAGTTTTTAAAGAAAAATGCTGGCACTGCTATTTTTTAACAGCCTAATGTTCCTTTTTCTTTACTTTCTGTAAATGATTAACCCAAATTGGATACATTTTGTTATTGTTTTAATTTGAAATTGAATGTGTGTGTTGTAGTGTAGTGCATTTTCATAAAAGTTATTATAATAATGTTGCAATTTATTTGATTTTTTTTAAACTCACTGGTATTTTTAGGTTTACTCCATTTTTATTGAAAGTTTTTCATAAGTTATAACAGAAATATAAATATATAATGTCCATCACTGAATTAAACATATCGTCAAAAAGAGTCACGCAGGACCCAAACAGAAAACAAATACAATGCAAAAGATCTTTCAGCGTATTTCACCAAAAGTATATGTTTACTCTCACTTTAGTAAAACAAAGGCAAGATCTTCTACAAGCTTTTCAATCAAATATTTAGGTATTTTGTAATCATAAGAATACACAACCAAGAGAAACAAAACAAAACGAACAAATAGCGCTAGTCATGATCAAAAGTAGCGCCAATTATGTTATAGTATGTGTTACAAAGTGCACAGTCATATTTGAATTATTTCAATAAACGGCTGAGGTGCATTGTATATATTGCAAAAACAGAAGAAAACCATAAGGAAGAAAAAGGAAAGAAAATAAAAGAAAAAAAAGGTGTGAAGAAAGAGAAGAGAGGAAATTGCATAGTATAGAAGCACGCATAGCCACTACATGGGTTAGCCACCCAGGTGCCAGGCCCGCCCCATCCACCGCTTCAAGCAATGTTAGCACCACTTCACTGTCTAAAACCCATCCAGACATTTCCCCTATAAGTTGGGAGAACTCTGTGGAATATAGGAACAGAGAAAGGGAGCTCCATTTTTTATGAAACTTTTCTGCCTGATCATGTGAAATAGCTATCAATTCCTCCATTCGAAATATGTGCCTGAGTTCAGTGCCCATTCACACAGAGAGGGTGCAATACTTGATTTCCAGTGCCTCGGGATCACCATTCTTGCTGCAGTGAGAAAGAACCTCAAAGCACTGTTCTTTACTTGGGCCAGGGTCCCTGGGAGCAATGACAGGAGAGTTATTTTAGGAATATTAGAAACCACCTTCCCAGAAAGTTTAGCATAAATCTGAAGTATCTGATCCCAGAAATTGTTTATAACGGGACAGGACCACCATATGTGTAACATGGTGCCCTCTACTTGACTACATCTCCAGCATAGGTTAGATGCATTAGGGGACATTCGTTGCAAAATCACTGGGCAGTAATACCACCTAGAAAGAATCTTGAAATTCTTTTCCTTGGCGTGTGCTGCAATAGAAAATCTATGAGAGAACGTACACATCTGCATAATGTCCTCCGAGGTAAATGTAGTTTGTAAGTCTGTTTCCCATTTTTGGAAGTATGGAGCTGGATATGAGTTGCTCGTATCCAATAAGATGCCTGCCTGTCTGCGACAATAGTCCAGAGTGAGAGTCAGATTTCAAAAACAGATTATCAAAATCTGTCAACTTGTTTAAAAAGGACCGTAGTTGAGTGTACATGAGCCATAGAGATTTTCTAGATCTATCATCCTGGACAAGTGATTCAAGAGTCCTGATCTTTGCTTTTAGTATGCTGTCTCGCATTCTCGGGTACAAAGTTTCGAGAACGTCCTGTGTGACCAGTTTAAGATTCTCATAAGTATTGCTGAGGCGTGATATAGTCTAAGATCTGGTAATCCTACTCCACCCTTAAGTCTGGACTTGGTGAGTACTTTAACATTCACTCTAGGTCTACTCCTTCCCCATACAAAGTGGGTTATAGCTTTCTGAAGGGTTAGAAAGAAATTGCCAGGTACACAGATAGGTATTGTCTGAAAGAGATATAAAAATATTGGAAGTATGTCCATTTTGACTACGCCCATCCTCCCAAACCATGAAAGGGATTTAAACGAATATCCTCCCAGGTCCTCCAGGGTTTTCCTCTGAAACAGCAAGTAATTGAGCGGATATAATAAGTGTAGATGACACAGCATTTGTAGCCCTAAGTAGGTCAAACTCTGAGTCTGCCAGCAGAAAGAAAAGTTACTCCGTATAAGGGATGTGTCGGAATATGATAGGGATACATTTAGCATTTCACTTTTAGAAAGGTTGATCTTAAAATTGCTGAGGTGGCCAAAGCGTTTGAATTCGTGAAGATTAGACGCAAGCGATGTATGTGGGTTTGAGACATAAAGCAATAGGTCGTCAGCGTAAAGCGCCAGTTTATGATGACGATCTCCAATTGAAATCCCTTTGATGTCCTGGTTCTGTCTTAGCGCATTAGCCAAATGTTGCATTACCAGAACATATAGAAGAGGGGAAAGAGGACATCCCTGTCTGGTTCCATTATTAATATTAAAGGAGGGACCCAATATGCCGTTAACTCTTACTCTTGCCGAGGGGTTAGTGTATAGAGCACGTATTTTGTCTACAAATTTAGGACCTAGTCCTATTTGTTTTAATGAGGCTATCATGAATCTCCACTGTAACCTATCAAATGCCTTTTCAGCATCAACAGACAGGAGACACAGTGGGACTTGACAACCCTTTGCTCTGGAGATGAGATTGATTGTTCTGATCGTATTATCTCTAGCTTCTCTCCCGGGTACGAAGTCTACTTGATCACTATGAATAAGCATCGGGAGTACCTTATTGAGTCTATTTGCTAGGAGTTTGGAATAAATTTTAATGTCACAATTAATTAAAGAAATGGGTCGATAGTTAGCACAAATGGTTTTATCTTTATTTGGCTTTGGGAGTACAGCTATGTGTGCTTCTAGAGCCTGTTTAGGGAAAGGATTTGCTGGGGAGATTGCATTGAATACTTTAAAGAGGAAGGGCACTAACAGATTACGGAATTTCTTAAAGAAAATTGCAGTAAACCCGTCTGGGCCTGGACTCTTCCCCCCCTTCAAAGACGTTAAAACGTCCTTGATTTCTATCTCTGAGAAGGCCTCCTCCATTGAAGAACTCTCACTTTCAGAGATAGAGGGCAACGCAGTTTCCAATACATATGAAGTGATACGATCATCTAGCTCTGAAGGATGCATATCATCTAGTTGGCCTTTGATGTTATATAGTGATTCGTAGAATAACTTAAAGACCTCAGCAATTTGGATAGGATGATGAGTCAGTATATCCTTTTCATTTTTAATGTTAGGAATATAACTTGCTCGCTGTCAATGGTGTATTAATCGAGCAAGGGCTTTTCCAGGCTTATTAGCATTCTCAAAGAGATAGCTGCAAAACCTTTCCCTATTCCTACTGGCAGACTCAGAGATGAGCTCCTGAAGTTGGTCTCTAGTTAAAGTCAGCTTGGCAAGAGTATCAGGTGCTAGTGATTTTTTATGCAATTGTTCAAGGTTAGCTACCTGGGATAATAGTTTTTGTATCTTGATGGCCCGCTCTTTTTTAAGTCGTGAACCGTTCTGTATGAGCACTCCTCTCAACACACATTTCAATGCTTCCCATTGCAGAGAAAGAGCCGTAGGGTCCAGTGAGTGGTCTGACAAGAAGGTTTTAATGGCAGATTCAAGTGCCCCAACGCAAACACTATCACGGACCAAAGCCTTATTGAGGCGCCAGGTCCACTCTGTAGCTACTAGACCTGGCAGCTCCAAGGAGAGGTAAATTGGGTAATGATCAGACCAAATTGAGGTTCCTATGCTTGTTTGTGGGTGGAAGGTTAGTGCGTGATGTGAGATTAAAAACATATCTAACCTACTGTAGGAATGATGAGCCGGTGAGAAGTAGGTGCAGTCTCTGTCTTTGGGGTGTAAAATACGCCATACATCTATCAATTGTCTGGAGTGTAAAGCTTGTTTGAATCGTGAAATAGTCGAACGAGGGACCATCCATCTGCCCATAGAAGAGTCCAGTGTGGGTTCCAAGGTTAAGTTAAAGTCGCCCCCTAACAGAACAACCCCCTTAGCAAATGTATCAAGTTTAGGCAGCATACTCTTGAGAGCCTTACTTTGTCTGACATTCGGTAGGTATAAGTTCCTGATGGTGTACATCCTCTCATGGATCCGCAGCTTCAAAAAAAGGAACCGTCCTTGTGGATCAACCTGCTGGTCTAAAAAGGTATATGGTAAAGATTTATGCAAAGCAATAGAGACCCCTCTCGATTTAGAATCAGGATTTGTGCTATGAGCCCAGTAAGAGTATATATCTTAGGCACATGGTTCTGCTTAAAATGAGTTTCCTGCAGTAAAAGAATCTGCACTCTCTCTTTGTGCATGCCATATAGTATTTTAGAGCATTTTCCGGGCACATTAAATACCCGTACATTTAATGAGGCGAGCCTGACACCAGGAGGATCCATACAGAGGAAAGACTATATCAGTAAGGAAATGGAAGAAGGAAAGAAAGGAAGGAAAAAAGAGGTTAAAAAAGAGAAAGTGAGGTAGAAGAAGAAGGAAAGAAAAAAGAAGCCCCTTTGTGAAGAGGGGTGCAACGTCTCTATTAATAGATAGTGATTTTCTAATTAGGAGACGGACTTCCAATGACAGAGCTATGGAGCCGTCTGAGGCTGAGATATCACTTTAAACAACAAATGTATAAGAAGTATAGGGCATCGCCCAGTTTCCTGGCTATTTAGAAAGCAACAATGTGAGAACATATAACTTGATATTAATTCAGAGCGCTTTAAGGGCTGTAAAAGAATATTCAGTTAGACAACTACAAGTTAACTCTGCTAACAATGAGATCCCAATGAAAGAGAGAAGGAAAAGAAAAAAAAAACATGACAAAAACTACCTTCCCCCTTTATTTTCACCCATCTGACCTCCTCCTCCCATCCACAAGCATTTCTATTTTCTTTTCTGAACTAAAAGTGCCGTCGTGGGGAGCAAGTGGCACTTAGTACGTCCACTACGAAACTGTTGAATATTCAAACCAATCTTCGAGAACTATCAGAGAGTTCAGGTAGGTTGAGTGACGTTGTTGCGGTGTTGTGGGTTACCCCTGGACCTTCGCAAGAGGGAGCGTGATGGCAGGGGAGGTAAATTATACCAGTCTGGTAATTGAATCAGAGGAAGCTCCAATGCTTGAAGGAATGTTGGCAAGTCCTCCGGATCTTTTAGCTCAATACGATGGCCATTCCTGCGTACGACCAGTTGAAATGGAAAGCCCCAAGTATACGGTATATCATTAGCTCTGAGAAGGTCTAGCAAAGGATTAAGGGCTCTTCTCTGAGCCAGAGTGGACCGTGAAAGGTCTTGCAAGATTGGTAAGGTGGCTCCATCAAAGTCAATGGTGGTAAAATTACGTGTTTTCCTCATTATCTCCTCCTTAACTGCGAAGTAATGGAAACGACATATAACATCTCTTGGTTTAGAGGGATCAGGGTTGATGGGTGCCAGGATCCTGTGTGCTCTATCAATCTCCAAACGGTCAGAGACAGGTTTTTCTAAAATAGAGCTGAATAGGCCTTGCAAAGTGGGGATCAAGTCCTCCGTCTTAGTGGCTTCAGGTATGCCTCTCACCCTAATGTTATTTCTCCTATTGCGATTTTCTATGTCGTCATGTAGGCGGTATAGTTGACAAAGTTGACGAGTATCAGAAGTATTCCCTTCTTCCATATTGGCTAATAGAGAGGGGCACACAGTACCTGAATGATGCTGCGTGTCTCGGCTAGCCTCACAAGATGGCGGAGGCCGCGTGGTGGAGGGTTGAGGAAGAGCTCTGGAGCGTAGCATCAGCAGTCGAGGTGAGGCTCGATGGAGGGGTTTTCTGGGGTCCCAACGGGAGGTTGAGCCGGTCAGAACGGGGCAGCGTCTGGATTGCGGCCTGCAGCGAGCAAGTCTCATCCCGCTCCTGCAGTAAAGAAGCGGTGTATGCCGCTGTGATCGCTTGGAGTCCCTGCTGAGGTGGTATTAGCGAGGGACCCTTTTCTTGTCCTTACCATGGGTGCTCAAAATATCTCAGTCTTGTGGCGAGAGCTCCTAGATGGTGCGTGCTCACTACGCCATAGTCAGGCCACGACCCCCTCACTACTATTTTTAACACTGCTGTACATTATATATGTGAAAGGCTCACACTTCAGTTATTTGTGCAGTTATTTTCATCAGTTATTGTGAGCCAAAACCAAGTGCGGGTCTAAAGCACAGAACAGGTGCAGTTCTTTCCCTTATACCTTATCTCTGAGTAGGCTTCACCATGGTTTTTGACTCACAATAACTGATGAAAATAACTGACCAAATAATTGAAGTGTGAACTCAGCCTTACTTGCATTTTATTACAGACACTGAGGTAACTTTATTACACTGGGACATCTTTAGACTTAAAAGGGTTTTCGGAGATTTTAATACTGGTGACTAGAGATGAGTGAGCATGCTCGTCCGAGCTTGGTGCTCGTTCGAGCATTAGGGTACTCGTGAGTGCTCGATGCTCGGACGAGCATCTCGCCATGCTCGAGGAAATGGCATCTCCCGCCTTTTGAATTTTTGGCGGCTATAAACTCAGCCAATCACAAGCCAGGAGACTCTGCGGTACACCCAGCATCACGTGGGGCCCGTACATCTCGATAGCAGGGGTTGGCTGGCCTGATCAGGTGACCCTGGAATATACTAGTGACTGCCCGCGGTGCTCGGCTCAGTCGCTGCCTGGATGCCGTTAGGGACAGATCTGCAGTGTGATACAGGGAGAGGGTGTTCTACTAGATTTGTGTTAGACAGGAGTGATTCTAAAAGAACTCAACAGCCCTTGTTAGGGCTACAAGACCCTTTTTTTTTATCTGCTTGTGGCTGGGCTTGCTGGCTGGGCTTGCTGGCGCTAGTAGTGCAGCTACCGCCATATTTGCAGCAGTGTGGAACCATTCTGTGTGTCACAGTTCAGCTCGCCAGTCACCACAAACCACAATCTGTATTTTCTGTCCAGGTGACCCATACTGTACGTCACGTAATCAAATACGGTATTTTGCTCTCACTGATACAGCTACATTAGAAAAATCTCTGTGCAACATTTGCCTGGGTTGCAGTGAAAATAGCCACAGTCAGCAGGGGCTGAGTTTGCTCTCTGATATATTCTGCACGTCACGTAAAAAAAAAAGAACACAAAAAAGGAAAAATGGAAAAGAAAGGGAAATCCACTATGGTTTACTAGAGAGGTAAGAGCTATAGTGAATGATAAAAAGTCTGCCTATACGAGGTATAAAGAGTCTGGAAGTGTAGCGGACAGAGAAGTTTAAAAAATTATACAGAAGACGACAAAACAGATTATTAATGCTGCTAAAGCTTCAAAGGAGGAAGAATTGGCCAAATCTGTTAAGGAGGGAAATAAAACCTTCTTCAGATATATTAGTGACAGGAAGAAGAAAAAACTGCGGCATTACTAAACTTAGCAATGGAAAAAATCTGTATATAGATGGGAATAAGACGGTCGCTGACCATATGAATAACTACTTCTGCTCAGTTTTTTCAGATGGTGACTTTCATAATCAGAACATGGCTGGACATAGCATTGCCTCTAGTTGTAAAGTTTCAGCCCCAGTGTTTTCAGAGGTCGATGTTCTACAGGAACATGTCTGGCTAAAGTTAAATAAGACAATGGGTCCGGATGGCATCCACCCCACAGCTCTTAAAGAACTCCGATCTGTGATTGTTGGCCCCCTGACTGATCTGTATAGCCAGTCCCTTCTTACAGTTGATGTTCCTGATGATTGGAGAATGGCTAATGTCGTACCCATTCACAAGAAGGGTAGTAGAGAAGAAGCTAGTAACTATAGGCCAGTCAGCTTGACATCTGTAGTGGTAAAAATGATGGCGACTCTACTAAAAAGAAGATAATTGACCATCTAACAACAAACAACTTGATGGACCCAAACCAGCATGGCTTTACTGAGGGCCGATCATGTCAGACTAATCTCATTGATTTCTTTGACTATGTAACTAAAGTGCTGGATGAAGGTGGTGCTGTGGATATCACCTACCTGGATTTCAGTAAAGCTTTTGATACGGTTCCCCATAAAGAGCTGATAGAGAAGTTATTAAAAATTGGACTTAACTCCTGGATAGTTCAGTGGATCTGCAGTTGGCTGAAGGACAGATACCAGAGGGTTGTTGTTAATGGAGTGTATTCTGAGGAGAGGCTGGTTACAAGTGGGGTGCCACAAGGATGTGTTATGGGTCCTGTTCTGTTTAACATGTTTGTAAGTGACATAAGGGATGGCTTGGTAGGGAAGGTTTGCTTGTTTGCTGATGACACAAAAGTGTGTAATAGGGTTGATGTTCCAGGAGGTGTCGGTAATATGGAGAATGATTTATCTTTATTAGATAAGTGGTCAAAACAATGGAAACTTCAGTTCAATGTTTCCAAATGTAAAATAATGCACTTGGGGAGAAGAAATCCTCTATCTGAGTATCGTATTGGCAGTTGTGTGCTAACAAAGACCTCAGAAGAGAAGGATTTGGGGGTAGTCATCTCTGACAGCCTCAAAATGAGTAACCAATGCAGCCAGGCGGTAGGGAAAGCAAATTGTATGCTTGGCTGCATAGCTAGAGGTATAACAAGCAGAAAGAGGGAGATTGTGATCCCTCTGTATAGAGCTCTAGTGAGACCACATCTGGAATACTGTGTTCAATTCTGGAGACCTCACCTGCAAAAGGATATTGCTAAAATAGAACTGGTCCAAAGAAGAGCTACAAAAATGGTGGAAGGTCTAAAGCATAGAACTTATCAAGAAAGACTCAGAGTTCTTAATATGTATAGTATGGAGGAAAGAAGAGAAAGGGGTGGGGGGCATGATTGAAACCTTTAAATATGTTAAAGGACTGAATAACGTTCAGGAGGGAAGGGTTATTAATAAGAACTGAACACAAGAACAAGGGGGCACAATCTGAGGTTAGTTGGGGGAAAAATCAAGAACAACATTAGAAAATATTATTTCACTGAAAGAGTAGTAGAAGCTTGGAACAAACTTCCAGCAGAGGTGGTTGATACATTCACAGTAACTGAATTTAAACATGTGTGGAACCATTCTGTGGAGCTGTGTGGAACCATTCTGTGTGTCACAGTTCAGCTGTCCAGTCACCACAAACCACAATCCGTATTTTTTGTCCAGGTGACCCATACTGTATGTCACGTAATCAAATATGGTCTTTTGCTCTCACTGATACAGCTACATTAGAAAAATCTCTGTGCGACATTTGTCTGGGTAGCACTTAAGCAGACCAAGTCTGCCTAATCTAATAGTTTCAGTGTAAATGCTCCATACTGCACGGTACGTAATAAAATACGTAATTTTGCTCTAACTTATCCACCTATATATTAACTTGTTCAGATTGAACAAGTTTGTGGGTTTCAGTACAGCAGGTCCATTTTTTTTTTTTGTATATATAATACACTTATATACAGAAAATGTTGAACCCCAGGGCTAAGGGTCGAGGACGAGGGCGTGGGCGTGGGCATTCAATTACTGCAGGGGGCAGAGGCCGTGGTCCTGGGCAGGGTGAGACAGTACCTGCTGATGAGGGAGCAGGGGAACGCCGCAGAGCTACACTCCCTAGCTTCATGTCTGAACTTACAGGGACACGTGGTAGAGGACTGTTGAAACCACAACAGTGCAAACAGGTGATGTCGTGGATTGCGGACAATGCTTCAAGTAATTTCTCCACCAGTCAGTCTTCCACGCAGTCCACCCACGTTACCCAAGGGAGCACTCCTCTGGCTCCTCCATCTCAACCTCCTTCCCCCCAGTCTGCCCCCTCCCAGGAAAATTTGGAATGCGATCCGGTATACTCTGAGGAACTGTTTTCTGGACCCTTCCCAGAGTCACAAACCACTTCTCAGGTTGCTGCTGACCTCGTTCCCGATGCCCAAGTTTTCCAACTGTCGCAGTCTGTGGGTAATGACATTGTTGACTTAGTGGAAGAAGTGTGTAAAGAGGTGTCGGACGATGAGGAGACACGGTTGTCAGACAGTGGTGAAGTTGTTGTCAGGGCAGGAAGTCCGAAGGGAGAGCAGACTGAGGAATCGGAGGATGACGAGGTGACTGACCCAAGCTGGGTTGATAAGCCGAGTGAAGAAAGTGCTTCTGAGGCGGTGGCGAGTGCTGCACCAGAACAGGTTGGAAGAGGCAGTGGTGTGGCCAGAGGGAGAAGCAGGGCCAGAGCTAGTGCATCAGCAGCAACTATTTCACGTAGTGAAGCTCCTGTGGCGAGGCCTAGATGTTCGCAAGTCTGGAGGTTCTTTAAAGAAATTGAGGATGACCGACGGACTGTGGTGTGCAATCTGTGCCACACCAGGATCAGCAGGGGTGCCACCACTACTGGCCTAACGACCACCAGCATGCGCAGGCATATGAGTGCTAAACACCCCACTCAATGGAACCAAGGCCGTTCACCTCCTGCGGGACCCACCACTGCTCCTTCCCCTGTGTCACTCACTGCCTCTGCTAGTCAACCCCCTGCCCAATACCCCGGCACGAGCGCCTCCCGCCGGAAAACCACACCTTTGCCTCCACGATCCTCCACAGCACCCACCAATGTGTCCCTGCGCAGCGTTCAGCTGTCTTTACAGCAGACGCTGGAGCGCAAGAGGAAATACAGTTCCACCCAGTACACATGCCCAAGCCTTCAATGTCCACATCTCCAAATTGCTGAGCCTGGAGATGCTGCCCTATAGGCTGGTAGAGACCGAGGCCTTTCGCAACCTCATGGCGGTGGCTGCCCCTCAGTATTCGGCCCCCAGCCGCCACTATTTTTCCCGATGTGTCGTCCCAGCCCTAAACCAGCACATGTCACAGAACATCATCCATGCCCTGACCAACGCTGTTTCTGAGAAGGTCCACCTAACCACGGACACATGGACAAGTGCTGCCGGGCAGGGACACTATATCTCACTGACGGCAGATTGGGTTAACTTGGTGGAGGCTGGGACAGAGTCTGACCCTGGGGCCGCTCATGTACTGCCCACACCGAGGATTGCGGGGCCTACCTCGGTCACGGTCTCTCAGACGTACTATGCCTCCTCCTCCGACCCCCTCCTCCTCCTCCGAATTACCATCCGTGGGCATGGAGCCTTCAGTCGGTAGCTCTAGGCGCAGCAGCAGTGCCGTGGCTAAGCACCAGCAGGCGGTGCTCAAACTGCTGAGCTTAGGTGACAAAAGGCACACCGCCCAAGAACTATTACAGGGCATCATGGCGCAGACCGATCTGTGGCTGGCACCGCTGAACCTCAAGCCAGGCATGGTTGTGTGTGACAATGGGCGTAAACTGGTGGCGGTTCTGCAATTCGGCAGACTGACACATGTGCCATGCCTGGCCCACCTGTTCAATCTCATAGTTCAGCGGTTCCTCAAGACATACCCCAATCGGTCTGATTTGATCACCCAGGTGCGCCGCATCTGTGCGCATTTCCGCAAGTCGACCACAGATGCTGCCACTCTCAGGGCAGCGCAGCGCCGCCTACAACTGCCCGCTCACCGACTGTTGTGCGACGTGCCCACAAGATGGAATTCGACATTAAACATGTTATCCAGAGTTTACCAGCAGCGCAGAGCGATTGTAGACTGCCAGATGTCAACTTCCACCAGAACTGGTAGTCAGGTCAGTCAGCTTCCTCAAGTCTACAATGAGGAGTGGACGTGGATGTCTGATATCTGCCAGGTGTTGAGCAACTTTGAGGAGTCAACACAGATGATCAGCGGCGATGCCGCCATTATCAGCCTCACCATCCCGCTGCTTTGCCTGTTGAAAAATTCACTGCTCAGCATGAAGTCGGAAGCTTTGCGCTTGTCACAAGAGACGGTGGAGGAAGATACGTCGCTTGATAGCGAGAGCACCCTCCGGTCTGTTTCTTAGCGCGTATCGGAGGAGGGGGTTGAGGAGAAAGAGGAGGAGAATGTCGGCGAGACAGAAGAGTGTACCAATGCTCAGTCCTTCTTAACTCTTGAGCATGTATGGGCTGAAGAGGAGGACTTGGAGGAGGAGGATGAGGAGGAAATGGAGAGTCACGCCGGTGAGGAGAGGGAATTCTTGCGTGTTGGGACTCTGGCGCACATGGCAGACTTCTGGACTCTCCTGGACCCACAGTACAAGCAGAACCTTTCTACTCTCATCCCTGTAGAGGAAAGGAGTATGAGAGTGAATCAATATCAACAGGCCCTAGTGCACAAGCTGAAACAATCCTTCCCATCTGACGCCGCTAGCGGCAGAGGGCATGGTTCTGTGGGCCAAGTAGCGGGGGAGAGGATGCGAGCAGGCAGCTTGTCCAGCACTGGCAGGGGAATGCTCTCCAAACCTTTGCCAGTTTTATGTCACCCCAGCAAGACACTGTCACCTGTCCCCATTCTAGGCAGAGTAGGGGTGAGCTTTACAGAAAGATGGTGAGGGAGTACCTAGCTGACCATACCAACGTCCGTAGCGATCACTCTGCTCCATACAACTACTGGGTTTCAAAACTGGACACGTGGCCTGAACTGGCGCTGTATGCCTTGGAGGTGCAGGCCTGCACTGCCGCTAGCGTGTTGTCAGAGCGGGTATTCAGTGCAGCTGGTGGCATCATCACGGATAAGCGTACATGCCTGTTAACTGACAGCACTGACAGGCTGATGCTTATTAAAATGAACAAAGCCTGTATTTCACCGGAATTCAAATCTGCTCCGGGGGAAAGCAGCTAAAGATTAACATTACTTATGTATCCGATTCCTCTTCTCTACTCCTCCTCCTCCTTGTCGTCTTTGCCTAACGCTGACCCAAAACGCAATTTTTTAGAGGGCCAACTGGCACTATTTTACGACAATTTTTCCGGAGGGCCCCCTACAGGCCCTCTCTCCAAACAATTTTTCCTGAGGGCCACCTACAGGCCCTCTCTCTAAACAATTTTTCCGGAGGGCCCCCTACAGGCCCTCTCTCTAGAGATGAGCGAGTAGTGTTCGATCGAGCTGGTATTCGATCGAATACTACGATATTCGGCGTACTCGATTTTGTTCGAGTATAACGGCGATGGCGCACTTAGAATTCGTTTCCCCTCCCACCTCCCTGGCGCTCTTTTTCCACCAATCACCATGCAGGGGGGGTATGACAGCACGCTGAGCACGCTGGCAGCGCGAAAACACGTTACATGCATTGGCTGGAAAAACCATGTGACCGGTTATTAAAAACTCAGCTCTTCTGCTCTACGCATATGCTGCGTGAACTTAGTCAGGGACAGAGGCTGGAGAAGGGAGAGACAGATTTTAGCTGTTGGACAGGCAGGAGCGTGATTAAAAGCCCTTATCAGGGCTACTAACAGTGACTTCAGTGATAGCTTACTAC